>MU004230.1:3186697-3428264 GCA_010405405.1 Microthyrium microscopicum
AGGAGTATAAGGTTATAAATAGATTAAAAGAAAAAAATAAAAGAGAGCGTAGTATATAAAAAAGAGTATAAGATTATAAATAAGTTAAAAGAGAAGGATAAAGAAGAGTATAATAAATAAAGAGGAGTATAAGGTTATAAATAGATTAGAAGAAAATAATAAAGAAGAGTATAGTATATAAAGAAAAGTATAAAGTTATAAGTAGATTAAAAAAAAGTAATAAAAGAAAGCGTAATATATAAAAAAGAGTATAAGGTTATAAGTAAGTTAAAAGAAGAGAATAAAGTTATAGGTAAATAAAAAGAAAGTAATAAAGATAAGTATAGAGATTATAAAGGATTTAAAATTAGAAGAGAAATTCTAAGAAGTAAGTAAATAAAGTTAAGAAGAATATAATTACGTTAAAATAATAAGGTAAGCTAAAGTAATATAATAAAGGTTAAAAAGGTATAAATTATATAGTAATTAATTAAAAAGAGTAAATAACTTAATAGGGTAAGCTATAGAATAATTTATAGCTTATAGTAAATAAAAATATTTAGAATATTAGTCTTTAACTTAATAGAACTTAGTTTAAACTAATAAGAAAAGGATACTATAATAAATAAACGTTTTAGAAGATAGAAGCTATAATAAACTTCTTAGATTCTAATTAATATTTTTATAACTTTTTAAAACTTAGCCTTAATAATAGCTTAATACTAGTATAAAGTTTAGTATACTTTAATTATAAAATACTAGTTTTAATAAGTTTTATTACTTCTAACTCTTTATAATAGATTATTTATATATTATTACTAAATATAGCTATATTTTAAGACTATAACTTTAAACTCTTTAAGTTTATATAACTTTTTAACCTTTATAAGTTTATTTAAGTTATAATACTAACTCTACTCTTTATTTTAAATTTTACTTATTATTATTTTTTTATCTTCTTTTTTTTACTAAATTTTTAATAGTATTTATATTTATCTTACTACTTTTTTAAGTAGTAAATCTTAAGAATAAATTATAGTAGAAGTTATTTTACTATATTAAGCAAATTCTTATTATTATAATTACGTACTCTTATATAATAAACTTTAAAGAATTTATTATAAATATTTTTAGTTAGCATAAATAGTATAAACTTAAATTACTATAATAATAATAATGCTACTTATGCCTTCTACTATTAATATTTATACTTATTTATTCTTTAAAATTATAGTTCTAAAACTTTTTATATAAAAGCGTTATATAATCTATAAGTAGCTAATTATTATTTTTTAGTAGGTACTTTAGTAGTAATATTTTTTAAATAGCTACTAATAATAGTTATAATTTTTTTTAGTAGTATAACCTTTATAACTAAAGATAATTAAGATAAGGAGTACCTTAATTACTTATCCTTAGCTTTATAATTATTTTTAAACTAAAATATTCTTTATTATTTAATTATTATTTAGATATAAAGATATAAGTAGGTTAATTTAGATAGTATTTTTTATTATTATAATAAGGAAAATATAATAGAGATTAATTAGTATATTATCTTTTTAAATTAAGTATAGAAATTAATAGGCTATTAAGATATTCTTACTTTAAGGTTTAAATATTATATTAAGTAGTATAATAAAGTTAATTATAGAAATAATTTTTAAATTTAGCGTATTTTATATAGTATATTATAATTACTTAGATAGAATTAGTATTACTTTTTAGTAAATATACTAGTTAAGAAAGATAAGATAGCTAACTACTAGTAATAATTAGACTAAGTATAGATTATATAAAGGAATAACTTTATAGATCTCTAGTTTATAGAATTACTTTTAAAGAAAGAAGACTAGGCTAAGTAGTTTTAAGAAGGGCTAAAAAATATAATAGATTAAGAAAGAGTTTAATAGCGTAGTAATATAAGAGATTAAGAGGAGAAATATATTACGTTAGTTACTTTCTAAATTATTAGATTAGTTAAATTAGCATAATTAAGAAGTAGATAATTAAAATATAAAATATAATTAATTAATATTAAAAGAGGAAGAAGAATAAATAAAAGTTTCTATAAATAGTATTATAAGATAATATAAATAGTACTAGATTTCTAATTAATATTTTTTTAACTTATTAATTTTATTCTTTTAGAACTTTAGGTTTTTTTAATAAAGTTAATGCTATTCTAAATTATATCTTCTTTTACTTCTACCTTTAATTTCTTTATATTTAGAGCTAGCTTAATAACTTCCTTCTTATTATTATAATCTATTATTTAAAATAGGGGCATTATTACTAATAGTACTATCTTAAACTCTCTTATTAGCATATTGCCTTTTAGTTTATTAGTATTTACTCTTCTTATTTTTAGTATAATACTTAGGGTATTAAAGAAATCTAGTAATTAAGGAAAGAAGGCATATTTATAAAGTAAAAATATTAATAACTATTTTTAGACTTAGTAGTAAATTATATCTTAGTTTATTATTAATTAAGAAAGGCTAATTCCTATATAAATAAATTTTTATTAATATAGTAGGAAAAAAAGCCCTATTTAGGATAGTATATAAGTAGGCGCTTTTAAGTCTATTAGCTAGCTTTATTATTATTATATTTATTATTATAAGTTTCTTAAATACTATTACCTTTATAAAGACAATACTAGTATCTTCCTTATTAAATAAGGATTATTTAATAAGTATATTACTTTTTAGGATTATAATAATATTACTATAGTTAAAAGTAATAAAGATTAGATTATACTTAATTAAATAAAATTAATTATAACTTTAGTATATTTAATTCTTACTACGCTATATTATTATTAATTATAATATTTATAAATATATAATATAAAGCTTAAGGCTACTTATAGTTTTAATAAATATAAGATTATACTATAAGATTTTTTTACTTTATAGGTATATTTAATTATAACTAAGAATCTTTTTTTTAGTATATTTAAATTATAATTTATATAGTAAGTTATTAACTATTATATACTACTAGGTATTTAATCTTAATTTACTTTATAGAAAACTATTACTTTAGAAGTTATAAAATAAATCGTAATTAATTTTGTAAAGTTAAGAGAGGAGTTTATTTAGTTAAGTAACGATATATATATTAATATTTAGCTAGATAAGTAGTCTTTAAATTTTATTTATAAAGGGTACTTAATTATTATTAAATAATAGATTACTTTATAGTAAGAATAAAAAGAGAGGCTTCTTAGCTTTCTTTTTATTATTAGAAAGTTTATAGGTAAGGCTTACGTTAAACTTATAGGTAATATATTTAATTAATATAGTATTATTAAGAAGGTTTACTCTATTATAGTTAATAACGCTAGTAATAATAAGATAATAATACTTATATTAAATATATATTAATACTTTAAGCATATTATAAGTATTATTTAAGTTCTTTATATATCTTATATTATTTAACTAGTATAAGACGCTTTATTTTCCTATCTTAGCTATAAGTCTATAAATAAAGAAATTAAATAAGTATTTATTAAAGAAGATATTTTAAAAGAAAGGAAACTTATTATAAAATATAGCTTAGTTACTCTTACTTTATATAAAGTAAGTTAGTTCTTATTTTTAGTAAGTTAAAAAAGTATTAATTAGAATAGCTAATATAGTCTAGGCTTATAGTATTATTAAGTATATTAGCTCTTCTAAATTATATCTTCTTAGATTCTTTACTTACTTAGCTAGTTTTTATTTTAATAAATCCTAAATATCTAATTTATACTCTATTAATAAATATTAGAATAATCTTAATCTTTATAGTAATCTTTAGCTAATTTAAGATATTAAAATACGTTAGGACTTAATAATAATAATAGGACTTTACTTTTAAATTATTAAGATACTCTTTATATACTTTTTTATTATTAAAGCTTATAAAGCTAAAAAAAAGAAGGATTAGTAATAGGTAAGAATTCTTATACTATTTAATATAAAATAAGCTAATATTAAGTATTTAGTTTAACTTACTACTTTATTTAATACTATAACCTAGATTCTTAGTAGATTTAAGGCTTTATCTATTTATAAAGTCTTCTTATATTTCTAAAAGCTCTTTTAATATATTAATAATAAGGAGGCTATTCTAAGTAAATATATACTAGTAGGTACTTAATTATATTAGTAAAGTAAACTTTAGTTTAGTCTAAAAGAAGTTTAAGGAAAACTATAAGTATACTTTAACCTAATATAAACTAATATCTAACTATAGCGTATTTATACTTTTAATTAATTATTATTACCTTATATAGCTAAGTTTGCCTTTACTAACCTTTAGTAAAAAAATTACCTTAATTTAAATAGTTTATCTTAGCGTAACGTAATAATTAAAGACTTTTACGAAGTTTAGCTTAAAAAGTATAGTAATTTAAATACTTAATTTAATAATATAGAACTAATTATAGATAATAATAATATTATAGTAGATAATAGCCTAACTAGCTTATCTTTATTTAATAAGTTTATATAATACTTTAAAAGTAGTATATCTTTATTATTATATTATTTATAATTTACTAATATAATAATAGTATTTATAAAGAATAATAATTTTCTTTTTATATAGAAAGAAAATAATAATCTAGACCTCTATTTAATAATAGCTTATATAGTACGTAATTATCTTTATATATTAGCTACTAAAGTTAAAGTAGAATATATTTTCTTTATTATTTATAACTAATCTAAATATAATTATTTTTACTTTCTTTAGATATTTTGTAACCTTATATTATTATAAGATATATTTTACTAATATAATAATAATAAGTTTGTTAAATTAATAGCTAATATTTTAGACTATTAAGATAGTTCTAATAAGATTAAAGTAGAGGTTAGTATATATAAAAAATATATTAATATAATTATAAAATAACTTATAAATATTTTACTTAATTATATTCGTTTTAGTAATTCTAATACTATATACTATTAAATATTTAATTATATAATTTATTATAAAGATTTAGATAGGTTGCTTATTATTTCTAATAGAGAAGATAATTTAAATAATTTAAGTAAGGATAATAATATTTTAGATAAGGATATAGATAAGGCTAGTAAAGATAGTTTTAATAATAAAAATAATACTAGTTTTGAATTTACTAAAAGAAAAGAAAACCTTAAGGATATTAGTGCTAGTAGATCTATAGGCTTAGAGACTTTTTTTAGATTCTATAGTATAGATTTAGATAGTAGTAAGAATAGTAATAAAGTAGAGGATAGTAATATTTAAGACTCTTTTTATAGATAATTACTAAAAAATATTAGTAGACTTCTACTTATAGTAGTTATTAGCAAAAGAATTCGTAAACTAATATTTAAGTCTACCTTTTAGTAGGAATTAGAGAATAAGCAAAAGTAACTACTAATAAGTATAGTTTTTAATAAGATTAATAAGAAGAAGAAGGTTTAAACTAGTTATTAAGATTTTAGTAGTAGTAGTTAGTTAATACGTAGTTTAATTTATATACTATACTAAATATTTTAATTAATACTTTTCTAACTCTCTAATTTATATACTAGATTATTTTTGCTTACTTAGCTTTTATTAACTATATTAGGTATAATAACCTTTCTTTTATAACCTAAATAGGTTATATACTAAATAAACCTTACTTAATAAGTCTCTAATTTAGGTCCTTTAGGTTCCTTAGGTCTAACTTATAATAATTTTATCTTACTTAGGTTAGGTATAGGTTTTATAAAATATTTTTAAAACCTAACCTAACGCTAAGAACTTATATATATTAGGTCAACCCTAATAGGTTACCTAACCCATGCCCTAGCATAGTCACATTGTATGTTTTCATAAGCTTAGGAGTTAAGAAGAGGGCCGAACGATGACCGGTTATGCCGCTGACATATCCACAGCTTCCAGAAGTCGCCGCGCTTGCTTGGTACCTGCATATTGTCCGGGCATTGGAGCAATTATTATTGATCAATTGAATCTTCTGATGCGTCAATCATCTGAGGAGAGCATGTTGATTACATAGCTTGATCCATTGAGGTCGATGGCGCCATTTCCAACCACACCGCAAGTCAACATATAAATTCAATATCAATTGACCGGCACTGCCTCTGAAAAACAATTTCATACATTCTCCCCAGATTCCAAATTCTCCTTGTCTAAACTCTCAATTGTTGAAATCTTAGCAAGTTGAACCCCGCAAACGCCACTTACAACGACAACTGATTGTGTACATTCCCCATTCCTAGAACCAAGCACTTTATCACATTGCTAGCAACCTTTGTGATAGCTCTGGAACTCTAGCTGGACCAGGCCCGTCAATAACAAATTTCCGACCATTCCGATCCGCGCAAGTGGTTTGAAGCTCGCCCTAGAGTCCTAGACAAATTGCGCCATACTGGTGGATAACCGCGAAGCCATCAACACCATCTCCAGCCTTGTTCTGACTCCTACGATACTTCAACCCTTGAAATCTTCAATTTTGACCTCTCAATAAACATATCTTCGCCCACGGTCACAGCATTCCTATCTCTGTGTTATTTCTATCAAGTCAGCGTCGACTGCAGCTGCAACTCACGAAAACAACGAGGGGCATATCCGGCCTTCTCCGCAAGCATGACGCTCCCTATTACCGACCATCCAATTGATACTCCTCCACGACCTGCTTCCCCGGTTCATCAGTTCGGCACTCTTGCTGTTCATGCCGGTTCTCCACATGATCCTGTTACTGGAGCTGTAATTGAATCTGTGCGTTTTCTCCTTGTAACGAGAAAACTAAGCTAACAGCTACTAGATATCATTATCAACCACATATGCACAATCCGCCGTTGGAAAGCCCATAGGCGATTACGAATACACACGATCTGCAAACCCAAATCGGTTTGTCTTTCTCACCCCGTCACGATAGCCTCATACTAATTGAAATAGTGACAACTTTGAAAAGGCCATTGCCGCCCTCGAACATGGCCGCTACGCCCTTGCCTTCTCCTCCGGCTCCGCAACAACCGCCATAATCCTCCAATCCCTCGCCGCTGGCTCCCACGTCATCTCTATCAGCGATGTCTACGGAGGCACGCACCGCTACTTCACCCAAGTCGCCTCCGCGCACGGCGTCCAAGTAACATTCTCCCCCAACATTGAAGTCGAAGTCACCGAGCTTATCCGCCCGGAAACCCGCCTCATTTGGATCGAATCGCCCTCCAACCCCACCCTCTCCGTAACCGACATCCGCGCCGTCGTAACAGCCGCCCACACCCACGGCATCAAAGTCGTCGTCGACAACACCTTCCTATCCCCAGCGATCCAAAACCCCCTCGATCTCGGCGCAGATATTGTAGTCCACAGCGTGACGAAATACATCAATGGCCATTCTGACGTCCTCATGGGCGCAGCAGCCCTGAACTCCACCGAAATCTACGAACGTCTACGCTTCCTGCAAAATGCCATTGGCGCCGTCCCCTCGCCCTTTGACTGCTGGCTAGCCCACCGTGGTCTCAAAACCCTGCACTTGCGCGCCCGCGAAGCCTCGTCCAACGCGCTACGTATCGCAAACACCCTCGAAGCTTCCGACCTTGTCATATCCGTCAACTACCCCGGTCTCAAATCGCACCCGCAACACATGACCGCGCTCAAACAGCAGCGACCTAACAAGGACGGCGTGATGATGGGTGGCGGCATGCTGTCTTTCCGCATAAAAGGGGGTCAGCGCGCAGCCGAAGCCTTCTGTGCGCATACACGCATCTTCACGCTGGCGGAGAGTTTGGGTGGTGTGGAGAGTCTCGTAGAGTTGCCGAGTGGGATGACGCACGCAGGTATCCCTAGAGACCAGCGGGAGGCGGCGGGCGTGTATGATGACTTGGTGCGTGTAAGCTGCGGAATTGAGGATGGTGTGGATCTGGAGCGAGACGTATTGCAGGCTTTGCGAAAGGCGGTAGTATCGGGCAAGTTGAACGGCAATGGCGCCGCCTAAGGGACATGCATGTGTTGGTTACGACTCTTACGAATGACTTGCGATTTTGATGTGTTCGCATTTGATGGTGTTTGCTCGTCAGGCCGGGTAGGCAGGCAAATCTTTGGATATTTACAACTGCTAGATCCCAATGGCGCGAAAACCACACAGGTAGAAATAGCATGAATAGATTCTTTTCTAATGAATAGCATCTTTAACGATGACTTGTGATTGAAGCTTTTGTGCGATATTGGCGTTGCGCCGAAATGTCTATGTAATCTAGTAGTACTGGAACGAAGAATGCGAATGCTATTGGGAAACTCAACAGCTCCTGAGCTTTTTCAAATAGGTGTCAACGCCATCCATATCACTCCATGTCATGCCGTCTGCCCCTCTGGCCGCAAATTGTCCATGTACGAGTCGCCACTGCTCCAACGGCAGCAACGGATCTTCCCATTGTTCTGGACTTTTTCCTTAAGTGCCGAAACGCTTCTGGGCCGACGCATAGTTGTTGAGTGCTTGCGTAAAGACTGAATACGACACGCCTTCGGTATAATCAGGTAGATGGCTAATTCATTGAGTTAGCGCTTTCGCTCTGTTAACTTCGTTGAGTCAATTGCAACTTACAATATCTCTGTCAGCCGCACCTGCCATGGCGGATACCCATCCAACACCACTCTTGGTCCGAACAGAATTAGTAATTCTGGCTCATCCATGACCAGCTCCGTCAGCTCGGCGTCAATAAGATCAGCATTAATGTCGACTGGTGCTAGATTCCCCTTTTGCGCCATGCCGGCTAGAACTTTGGCTAGATCGACCATGCTTGAACGGCCATCGTCTGCACTGAGCAGCAACACTGTGATGGTGAAAGGGCTGTGGGCGTTGGGCTGGTTGGGCGGCGTGGTAGGCGGGGAATAGGCGGGCTCGCTGGAAACGCGGATGGAGAGATGGGGTGTGTTTTCACGGGCGAAGTAGCGGTGGAGAGTTTGGCTTATGGCGATGTGTAATTCGGGGACGGTGCGCTTGAGGACGCCTAGAAGAAAATGTTTAGCCTGCGTTCATACATGGAGGTTCAGAGAGGAGGAAATACCTGTCTTTTCGTATACGCTTAGAAATGAGATGCCGCTGGCTGCACACCACGATGTAAGATCCCCAACGTCGTTGACTAGAGTCGCCATTGCTGCTTGGCGGTCGTCTTGTGTATTAAGTTCGAGTGCGACGCTGAGATGTTGCGGCATTTTGCTGATGTTCTTCATGTCTTTGCGGATTAATTCTGGTGTACGATGGTGGTAGTTGAATACTGCGGACCAACGATGTTTGACAGCTCTGATGCTTTTCCTTATGCGAATGTGTATGCCAAAGAAGATGTGAATGATGGTGTGGAAGGCCATGTACAGCCAATGCCGCAGAGTCGTTCTTATGGGCTTCTTACGCTCCTTGCGTTTGCTCTCGGCCCTTTGATGTATCCTTTCTTGAAGCATGACTGTTGATTTACTGTTTTGATTCTGCGAAGGTGGCATTTGAGTTCGTCGACGCGATGCAGCGCGTGATGGATATGGCGAGGGAGTCTTTGACGAATCGTTGGAGGGTGGTTCGGGTAATAGGGGCTTCATGATGCTTTCGCGTTCGCGTGCGGAAAGTTCATGGCCCTCGAGACTGCTGTTGTCGTAGAAGGCGGCTGTTTGGCGAGCGGAAAGCATGGCGGCGGTTTCTTTGCTTTTGTGGTACCTGCGTCTGTTTGGCTATAACGGCCTGTGGTACAGCGGGGAGAAAGGAGCACAAGAGCGATACGAAGGTGGTATCAATTTTGGAGGATAGCTGGCATGATCAAGATGAAGTTGCACGTAAACAAAGTGGATCTAGGATGATGTCGATAGACATGGAGCCCTGAAGAGATGAATAGGTCGATGGCCATATGCAAAATACGAGTAATAGTTGGAGACGATTGGTCGGTTCAAGCCGGAGCCCAGCCTTATGGCTGACTAAGACCATTTTCCTACTTCACCCCTTTTCCTGCTCGGTTTTGGTACTTGTACACAACATAAAGCTACACAATGTTTAAATATTCTATTTACGTCTACCAACCATCCGAATCCACAGGGCTCGATTCACCCGTGAGCATTTGGCTCTACTCGTACTGTACCACAGCACGTACCTGATCGAGTTTTGTAACCAACCGCCACAAGCTCTCGTCCGAAGCGTCTTTTCGCGCTTTATAGAGGATTCCGCGGATAGTATCTCTCTTCGTCGAAGGTTGTTTCCGTTTCCCATCCTAAAGCTCTTGCTTGTGCCAACAGATTGTCCCGCTTCTGGATGTGATGCCTGAAACTCCCAGGGAGCCAGAGCTGCGGCAAAAAGACAACACCGGCTAGGTGAGTAAGCTTGATTTGCATCGTATGGCGAGTCTGATCTGACTGGTTCTTTATCTGGAGTCCATGTAATAGGCCCCAAATATCGGTATGATCAAGCCTATCCTTCAGCCAGTAGCTAACCTTGAGCTTCTGCGCTCGTCGAAATTTCCACATTTCGTTCTTCTTGATCACTAATTGCTTCATCAGTGGGTCATTGTTGTCGTAAACAAGCTCGAGGCTTGTCAGATTAACAAATCTGTTCAGCCAGATAGAGCACTCAAGAAAGGCACGCGGCTCAGAATCTAATTCAGGGTAGCTTGACAGGTGAACTAGATGTCCTTTGAGTCTCTGGTCCTGGCCCAACAGGTGCTTGTATCCCATATGCTGGTAAAGCTCGCCCACAGATATACGGCGCAAGCTTATTGGACCTTCTTTGACACTGAAAAGCACGCCGCGGACGATCCATGGTGCAGATACGACCAGTTTGCGAATATGTCGGTAGTTGGTAGGCCCAATCTTCGCGAGGAAACAATACAGCGCAATCCAGCCACAAGGTGTGACGAAGTTGAAGGTACTGTAACCATAAAACAATGGCACGGCTTCTTCATGGACAGTGCGGCAGGTGCGTAGAAAGCGTAAGATCGGAATGATTTGCTTCCTAAACTTGCTATGTGCCGTGTTTGTAGCCCACGGACGAACCTTACGACCATTGCCCAGATCGATTGAACCTAGCACGATGGGATCCGAGAAAACGAGAAGTTGCTCATAAATCAGCATTCTCACGTCGGAATTCAGATCCAGAAAAGCAATCTTGCCAGTGTGTTGAGGCTACAACGAGCTGATCAGCCTGATGTAGCTTGACGGAAAGACAACTGGCAGGGGCAGGAACTAACCATTCCGATAGTTGCAAGTTGCTCTTCAAAGAGTGCTGGCCATTTTGCATAGCGTCTTCGAATCGCTCGTTGCTGTGCTAGAAGTTCTGCACAAGGATCTTGTTTTATTGTCGTGGCGACCTGGCGCATCGGGGCGATTTTCTTTGGACTTGTTCTGTGTTCGAGATCGCCCGACTTCACTGGACTTGGGGGAATCCATGGGGGTCTGCTTCTCGTCTCAGACATGATGAAGAGCCAAGTGTTTGGTTGCGTGGTAGAGAAGCTCAGCTAACAGTTACTGAGCTCATCTTTTACTACAAACATTTAAATTCATCAGAGATTTAGTCTCAAAGTGTGCCAAGCCCTAGCAACGCTTTCGTAAAGAACAATAGTGGTGAAGGCAGTCACGACTGTAACCGCTGAGCAACCTGGGTAAGCACCAACGACCGGGTAGGCACCCTTTGGTCATCATGATAACGTCGTTTCTCTTTTTACTCGTGAAACGTTCAACACCAGAGTAGGCTACATTATCATCGCTTTAGGGGCCAAGAAATCTCCTAAATCCAAAAAGGTTGAAATCCCACCATAAGGCTGAAATAGGGCTGGCGACTTTGGCTTGAGGGGAGGGGCAACAGTAAACTTCGGATAAGTTTAGTTAAATGCTACGTCAATACATCAGATGGTATGCGCTTTCCATCTTTACCATAGATCTTCATGACATAGGCTTACAAGACAATTACTAATACATAGCCCCCCAAATCCCATGACGATTGATTCAATTGCCTCCGGGTTCAGCTTCCCTACTTGCTCTATGTAAATACACAGTCGTGCCCAAGTTTCTTAACTAGACTCTACTAGACTTCTCTCATATTATCAAATCAGCGCCACGAAGAAATCATGACGAACCAGGCAGCATGGATCAAGGAAAAGCAAGGAAAGCCACTGGTCATTGACGAGGCCGATATGTACAAGCCGGGCGCTGGTGAAGTCCTCATAAGAAATCACGCCGTGTCCATTAATCCCGTCGACTGGGTAATGCAGGATCATGCCTTCTTCCCAATGTCTTACCCAAACATCCTCGGGTGCGATATTGCAGGCGAGATCGTCGAGGTCGGACCAGAAGTCACTGATTTCAAGAAAGGAGATAGAGTCATAAGGTATTGAGTGAATCCTCACCAGAGAACGATATATGCCTTCGAGGCGGTACTCACACTTCACACAGTCATGCTATAAACCTCGTCACTGGATCACCCTCCCATGGCGCATTTCAGCAGTATGTCATCGGCCAGGGCAATGTAACCGCCATCATCCCCGACAATCTAGCCTACGAACAAGCCGTTGTGCTTCCCCTGGCCATCTCGACGGCAGCCTGTGGTCTCTATCAATCCCACCATCTCGCTTTGCCTCTACCAAGTATAGGCGCTGCGCGTCTGGGCAAGACACTCCTTGTCTGGGGCGCCGCATCCTCTGTCGGTTCTGTCGCCGTACAGCTGGCCAATGCTTCCGGTTTCGACGTCGTAGCGACCGCGTCCGCAAAGAACATTGAGTATGTCAAGAGCTTGGGTGCCAAGGTCGTATTGGACTACAACAGTAGCAGTGTCGAGGACGACGTTGTGAAAGCCTTGCAAGACGGCGAGTTTGCGGGCGTCTTTGAGGCTGTTGCGAAGCCGGAGACGCTCAAGGTCAGTTTGAAGGCAGCGTCTCGCGTTGGTGGAGGGAGATTGGCGCCTGTGCTTCAGGTGCCTGAGGAGTTGTTGCCAGCAAATATCAAGAAGGCGCCGGAGTTTAGTAAGTGTCATTCTGAGGTTGTGGTGTGAACTCTTAGCTGACCTCAAATGCCTAGTCTTTGCAGCTAGCTTGTACAAGGAGAGCCCTGAGGTTGCGAAAGCCGTGTGGGGTGAATATCTGCCAGCTGCGCTTGCGGATGGCAGCTTTCTGGCTAAGCCGGATCCCATTGTGGTGGGTACGGGATTGGAGAAGATTCAGGATGGCTTTGAGCGTCATAAGCAGGGCGTTTCGGCGGCAAAGGTCGTTGTTAAGCTGTAGACATAAGTACGCGGCAATGATACTTCCTCGGCCAGCAAAGCCACCGCTCATGCTACCGCCTCTAGTAGCGGGGTTTTGTTAGTAGTACATTTAATAAAGGATTCGATCACCTTTCATGGGCTGCGCGAAGCACGCCCAATCAACGAGCAATCTTGATGAAAATGCATTGTTAATTCCATTTCAGTCGTACTGCCGGACTTTTTAATGCTAAAAAATGCCACAACGCTCATATCAGCCAACCTGCAATGCACCCCAACAACAAATATACACATCATTGAGTTCCCATCATCTACCTATCTCACCAAATTCTCAGTCTGTCATGTTGACATCCTCCCTAACCTCCAAGCAATCCAAACACACAACTCGTCCCTCTGCTCCCTCCTCGACGCAGCATTTACTACATATGGTCTTCTCCCCACAAGGCCCTTCCTCACAAAATCGTATACATATGAAACAACAGCGTTCATCGCACCGCTGACAGTCAGAGTACCCTGGCAGATGTTGTTTGAGACGCGGTGCCCGGTGGCATATGTGGCACGCGTCTAGTAGGCTCTTCTTCTTCTCGCCTGCCTCCAGGCGCGGCGAGGAACTGCTGCTCGCTGCTGGCGAGTTCTGGCTATTTGATGGATGACATTGCCCATCCCCATCGCTGCCGCGTTCGCGCAATGGCCGGCGCGCCCGCGCAATACTCCGTTGAGTCGGTGGACTATGCGTAAAGCGGTCGGACGGGAGACCGATACGTGGGTATATTTGCAGAGCTGGGTCGTCGGAGAGGAGATGTGCATAAGGGTCGTGCTTGTGCTTTTCGTGGAGGGATTTGGAAGGTTGTGGATCGACTTGTTTGATAGGCAGAAGTTTGTGTCTAAGCATACGATTAGTACATGTTGGGATTCTATATAGATGTGGAGTGTACATTTTTAGTGGCGAGGAGGTTAGGTCTTCGACGCGTTTGCGTTTGCCTAGAGCGCCGCAGTGATCGCTGTGGATGCCTTCCATGGCTTGTTTATTGTTCGAGTGCTTGAAAATGTAGTAGAGTGGTGCAGACGATGTGGCGGCCTTGTAGGTGCCGTGTCATATTACGGAGCACGACATGAAGGTAACAAAGGGTAGAGGAGCTGGGCACAGGTGTCTGAGGCTCTGAAAGGGTGTTGGAGCGTGACAAATGGGAATATGGTTGTTGTTGCGATCAATGTTGTCGTTCAGGGGTCAAAGCGCTTGGTGTTGCAATTTAGCGCTTGTTGCTTTTTCAGCCTTGTCTTCAGCCTTATACCGTGTTTTCTTGCTTGTGCAACCTTAGTTCTTACTGTAAGTAGAAATACATCTCGACATGCTGTGTGTGATCCTGAGATGGTGAATATGCGCTCAATTCTCTAGAGTGTAATGAACTTAAACAACTCCGGAGGAACAAGTGAGCAGCCACGATACCTAACTCTGTTGCCACTTTCTGAGACAGAGCCTCAGAGGTGGCAAATTTATTAAGCATGTAGCATATTTGAGTAGTCTTGAGCCATGGTCCACTGTACTAGAAAATTCACATGGTAGATATCTTGCAACTTACGCCATTCAAATTTACGCCACTGCTATTACATCTAAGATCGTCAGACATGCAGTCTCGAAATAGCGAGTAACTCAAGAATTACCAAAAAGACTAATAGCTCAGCCACACTATGCTTCAAATGGTGAAAGCTTCCATTGAGATCCCGCTGATAGGTTTACTAGGATCTCCAAGTTCTGTTGCCCTTTCCGCGGAACCGCAGCATGTACAAATTATCCCTTCATGACAAACTTACCTGTACGCAAGCAGGGAAATCTAAGACAGTATAGAAGCTCAATCTGCTTCTGGAATTCCAACACGTGCTTGCCGCTTTAACGATCCCAGGCGATCTCATGATGCTGACTTATCTCGGTTTATGGAGCGAAGTAATCAATTCCAGGTATCGTAGATCGGGGCACTAGCCAGGTAGCAATATGCGAACATGAATCCCCACATCCTCGTTACGAGCCAAGGACCCTCGAAATGAGCTCTAAAAGTTAGCAAGTAACGTACATGACTACAAGTGGTCAAGGCCACCTCACATTATGGTAAACAGAAGCAGAATGAAAGTGTGAGTCTTTTATTGGGGGGTTTGTATCAAAGAGGGCGGGTATATACTGCATGCCAGCAGAAACGCCTGCCTCGTAGGCTCAAAGGGGTATCAAAAAATTCATAGCCAGTTTACGCCGCATTACGGTAATGCAAAGTCGTCGTTGCCGTCCTCCTATTCAAGCTGTTCTCGTTCAAACCTTTCTAGTCGTCCTTTTCGGCCCAGCCACTTTGCATATCCAAACAATCGCACGCAAAGAAGCGTCTGAGTAGCAAAGTGAAGTGTCATGAGGCAGAGAAGAACGACTTCCAAGGACCACATCCACACTAAGCAGCTCCCTTCACTCCATGCTGGTGATGATAGTGTCTTCAATTTATCTTGCAGCTTGTGTTGGATGGCTGCTGACGTTTCTGGGTGATCTCCCAACGGATCCGGGAACTTGCCATTGGAGCATATCAGCTGGGGGAGAGAGAAGCTGTATCGGACCAGAAGAATTCGTGGGATGAAAAAAATGATGCTGTCGAGGAGAAGATGAGCCGCAAATACTGTTATTAAAGGTGCACTTCGCTGGAAAAGACGTTAGTATTGCTCAATATTGCAGTGACCGGCGGGCTTACTTTGATAGCTCCGACAAAGCCAAGTACGCTAACCAGCAAGAAGAAGATAACATAGGCAGTTAGACTGGCGCGAATGTGAAGAGGATCCTCTGGTAAATAACGTAGAGCGTAAATGGCGACCAGTGAGAAAAGAGAGACGAATGTGGAAACGGTCAGCAGTAGGCGACGAATACTAATCTCTGATTCTCGCAACATTTTCGTCAGATTGCCTCAAAGCGGGGTTATGAGCTGAAGTCGATGTTTGAAAAGTCAAAGAGCTCAAACAAAATAGCCCTTCTTAGTCGAGATATGATAAGGGTGGACGACAATACGTCGAGGCAGGTTGGTGTCTTGGTGTTCTCTAAGATATCGTGATGCGTGAGGTTGAGGAGTTGAGCAAGGATGACAGGTTGGTAGGCAAAAAAAATAAATGCAGTACCCCAAATCCAACCGCAGCCTTAAGGTTGTGTACTCCAGAGTGAAGCAATAACGGGAGGTACCAGGCAGAAATGGATGACCTTGTGCTACTCCGCGACACTTGGACACTGCAACTCTGCAGGGAGACGAGTGTGGAGGATGCGACGAGTGTGAGATGTAAGTTGGGGAGGATGCGATATTGAGCACGGCTGTATAACCAGGAACAGGGATATACGACCACTTTAATAGCACTCACGATGCGATTGAGCAATGTGTTAGGACCTGCAATGAGAGGGTATATGGAAGGGCGCAATTAGAAGAAGAAGAGCGAGATGCTTGGACAACCATGGGTCTCGTGCTCCTCGATGCCAGATGCCATAGTCAATCAAGCTCTCGAAAAGTTCATCATTATGTTGAAGAAACAGAGCCGCACAATTCTGAAGAAAAGAGCAGCAGAATCTGGTGACAATGGGAGAATGCAACGGCCCCTGGCATCAATGACTTTCAAGTTCCGGCGGATCCGAACTCAACTGCCCTAAAGGCTAAACATGACAAAGCGGAGGTACCTCCTGCCACCAAATATATACTTCACAGTATAGGTATCTAGTTGCATGAATTTTTATTTGTTTCATGTATTAGTTGTGCAGCTTAAGGTTTGAGGCTACTACTTTTGCTGCGTGGTGGTTTCACAAGACATCCGTGAGAGCAGAAAAGTAGTCTTTATTCTCGAATTTGCATGGGCTTGCTCCAAAAATGTGACAATACTGGCAGTAGAAATAGTTACTCGGTTTCTCAGCTTCGATTGGCCTCTAGACTTTTGCCCTTTTCTAGAAGTGAGAAGCTGATTCCATGTAGACATGCACATAGTTCGTGAGATGAAAGACTCGGTGCTTAGCGCATCAATCTTGTCTAGCAACTCCAGTCGTATCAGAGATTTAGATTTTCTCAAAAATCACTGAGGAATCCGCTGCTCGATGCCTTTCGGAGGTCTACATCAACAAGTAGCATTCTTGGCAAAACGTGGAGGCCCGGCCGGCCATGCTAGAACATGTTTCTTCCAAACATTAAGAGCACCTAGAAACCTTACGCGGCGAACCATCTATATATGCCAAGAGAGTGGACTTCTCTAATGTCAAACCTTCCCCCAATAGAAATCCGGGGATCTATTACTCGCATTTGCCTTTTCTTCAGCTAAGATTCGCACTAAAAGGTGACCTTACCACGGTATCCTGTCCATGTCACTGATTTACCCGGTTTGATAGGAAAGAAATATAGAGCCAAGAGTCCAATTTACGCATCAAGCCATGTCTTTCCACGGATTGACGACACCTTACCATAAAACGTGGTGCCGCGGCGGCTGATACCCGCAATAGAGCGCCAGATAATAGATCATACAGCGCTACATCAGTCACGCTAGTGTCCTACCCTACGCTCTGATCAATATCTATAGGATGATATTACTCAGACATGTTACAAATGGAATAGTAACTCAATAACATGCGGCTGAAAACTCCTAACAATAATCGTCACTGATCTGCAAGTCACAAGTGGATAATCTTTATATGCTAAAGACCGTCCCTATTGCCCTGACCATTCCGCCAATAAGAATAGCCCTCTTATAGCTGTCATGGGGAACGGTCCCAGCTCTCTTCCGGACCCTGGAACTTTATATGAGATATAGAGGGATTAGAAGACATGATGCTGAGCTTTCAGAAAAGTTCTGTTGACCTGGGCGTGCGTGTGTTCATGATTCCAGACGGAAATTAGCAGTCATAAAATCAGCACATCTCAAAACATCCATATTTAAACTCGGATGCGATAGAAGAAATGATAAATATTCAGGACAACAAGTTTCACATGCTAGATTGCCCCATCGGAAGAACCGAGCTTCCCATGATTTGGGTAACTCAACCATGTACTCTTTTGTGATGACCCTGAATGTCACTGGGTCGAATTTAAGATTGATCGCAAGGCTCGTAGTTCTTCGATTTCTAGAATGGGCTTTGCCATCCACCCGGATCGACAACTAGATAAACATGTTATGTTCAATCAAAATTCACTTCCGGTGGGATCCGCCTCGAGTCAAGTTTTTCAGCGAGAACTATATGGTAGATCAAACAAACAAGGATAATTAGTCTTCTGCCGTTGGCATTTACCTGGTAGCCATGTGGCGTTGATGGTCCTGATCTTTTGTCTGTTGAATCATTCAAGTATATTTCAACCTGTCACTGCAAAATAGATAAGTTGAACTGTAGCTTGAGGACAATATCTAAGGATTGTCCTATTCATGAAGCTTGCCAAGAGGAATATATACCCCAGGGTTGCAGCGACATCTATTTTATAAACCATGCGGACGAAAGATATAGGTTTCTGCAGCCAAAAGAGTGATAATAAGCCATGCTATTGACTAGGGCCCACATGGCTCACCTAGAAGACAGCGGGAAATTTACTATAGACAATATAAAGCTTGCATCTGTGAGGATGTCGCGTGTGTTCTGGTCATGGTCCCCGACCCTATAACTGACAACCATGTTCATTGCCATCAATCTACACATGGGGCAATGGTCTAGCTGTTGGAGTCAGTACCAACTGGCAGCGGTACTAAACGGCTAGATTGTTTCGGATATCACAATCGCAATATAAAATTTCCGTATTCGGCAGCAATCCTCAACATTATCCTCCTGAAGCAAAATAGCCTTTGCAATGTTGGTCCGTTCTAACCTCAGCTAGCCCCATCATCCATGGGCGGAATCATCCGCATACAAAGGTAACTTTTATACAAATTTGCTTGCTACAATACACGAGTCACACCAATTCCCTCTGTTAGCCTTCACTCGTGCTTCTTTCTTCTCTAATGAGACTCGCTGACCGAATCCACTCAATCTGATAGACCTGCGCTCGGTTCACATCATCTGTGGGGTAACAGCAGCACTATTTTCCTTGGTGTACTAGGTGTGCCCATTAGAGATCGCTATTACATTGTGGCAATTTCGATATGAGCCTGAATCCCGCACGGATATTACTTACATAGTTGTCTTCCCTCAACCTCTGCGTCTCTGCGGCCCTTAGTCTACTTGGTTCCAAAAAGCGACTCATCGTCTTCAACAACACCTCGCAAGCAGACGACAAACTCACCCAACCTGACGCCATGGAAGGAAACGTCGGCGCCTCGTCGCTTATGGAAGCGTTGAGATGTCTTCGGGGTGATTTCGAGGAAAGAAAAGCATGCCGTGCCGCATGTACCGTGGACAATTGTCCGCTTGTTCTTTCGTACTGGGGATACCGCCCAAATGTACCCGTCAATATGGCTTTTGCTATAATGATGGGCGTCGTCATGATAATAGTACTGGTTCAAGGCATATGGACGCGGCGTTTTAAAAAGTACACAGCCATGATGTTCATCGGTTCAGTCATGGAAATTTTGGGTTTTGTGGCGAGAATATACGCTTACAGCTACCCCTTCTCAGATGTCAGTATAGTACCAAAACGTATTGAGACCAGGAAACTAACAAGGTATAGCTCTCATTCATTACACAATTAACAACACTCACACTCGCTCCTGCGTTCTACGCCGCAGCTATTTACTTCTCCCTCGCTCGCATTGTCGTTACCTTTGGAGCCGAAAACTCTCGCATCCAACCCAAATTCATTCCCCGAATCTTCATTACCTGCGACGTGGTATCTCTCATTCTCCAAGGTGGTGGTGGTGCCTACGCAGCTTATCTTGCTCAGCGAGAAAAAATGCCCGATAATGGCAACTACACCATGATAGGAGGTCTATCCTTCCAAGCACTCACTCTTCTCGTATTCCTTAGTCTTGGTGCAGACTTTGGAATTCGAACCATAAAAGCATACAAGAACGGCGGCACTATGAACGAGAATCCTGAAGCCCGCCGCCTTCGCAGTTCCAAACGATTCCGCGCTATGCTAGCGTCGCTCACACTAGCAGCCATCCTCATCTTCATGCGGTCCATTTACCGTGTAGCTGAGCTGTCTGAAGGCTGGAAGGGCGATCTCATGTCAACAGAAAGCTTCGTCATCTGGCTTGAATCCGTACCCGTTGCGATATCCGGCTTCCTACTGGCAATCTTCCACCCAGCCACCTGCTTCCCCGAAAGTACAGACAGGGAGCCAGAAAGCTATGAAATCCCCGACACACCTCCGTCCGTTTCTGCAGCAAGCCACGGATCAGTGACGGATGCGGAGAAGTACAACAGCAAATATGGCAATGTGACAGTCACATATGATCCCACATTTGATCGTAAGCAGTGGCGGTAACAATTTTCAGAAGAGCGGATCTAAAACATAGCACTTATTACATTTGGCCCTCACCAGGCAAAACCAGCAAATCCATGGAAGAGACCAATTCTGACCTCTGGATGGCGAGGACTTAGAAAGTGGTAGGATGGGAAACCAAGGATTTTCACAAGCATGGGTAAAGCGAATGGAGGCGTTCTTTGATGGGTCATCAATGTATATAAAGAATCCATCGTTTCGAACACCATTCTACTTACTATGGTAGATTCAAACACCTTTGAAAAAGCGACAGTAAAGTTATGCGTGGCGTCCGACTATTCGTTGTGTCGACAAAATGCAAGTCCGGACATCCTGGGGAACGAACATGCTGTCTTCAGATACAAAGTGCTTTGGACCTTGCTCTTCATGGATGAAATGTGTGAGCCTGTGAGCCGTTTCGACGACTGTTCCCGTCGATGACAATGGCTGCCATAATACTTCCCAAAGAGCCACAGCTTTGATTCCCATCAGCGTCGTAAAATTTGTATCAGATCTTTGAATACCATGGAATTAAAGCAGTCGCTCTTTAAGAAGGATTATGGCAGCCATCGTAATCGATGGGGACTCCACCAAGACGGCTCACTCGTTTTGTCCCTGAGAGCTTGTTGTGATTACTTTGATCTGTTGTATTTTCTATACATACTGGAAAGTGTTACCAAGTTCGTCCGTTACTATTGAAGTTGATCTACATTATACCTACCTAGGTAGGTAGGTAGGTAGTGATTTAGAACCAGATTTGAGCACCACTAAACCACTCAGATTCGAGAGGTGGCGGCCTATGGTTGAGCAGTAAAGACTGCAAATGCCCATTGTTTCTATCCCCGGCATGTGCCATCATATCAGTCCAGAATTGTGGAAATTCTTGAAATAGACCATGGCAGTGATCTATGACTGAGGATCTTTGTTTTTCAAGCACGGTGACAACAATGTCTCGCAATCGTTTGTCGCTTTCTGGTATATCATCATAGATGATCTCTATCACATGGCCAATTCCCTCGTCTTGTGGGTTCATCCTGAAGGCACCGTGAAACTTCTCTGCTGCTCTCAGCTTCAGCGATTCTACCTCCGCGGTGTCCGCCACAGCAAACATCCAGGCGTGAAGGATAACTTCATTTGTCAGAAGCTGGACACCTGCATCGTCTGTTTCAAATTCAAGCTCGTTTACTTGTCTTAAAGCTATCGTAAATGTTAGCAAAAATCTGTCATCCACCGGGGCACTGTGAACTTACTGTCCATGGATGGCACATTATAATCAAGGGAATAGAAGTAGTGAATGAGGAGCTTGGTCAGGGCAACATGAATTGGCTTGACATCTTCACCTTCACCGTACCCAAGACGAATTGCCCACAAATGACTGGACGACCTAGCAAAAAAGCCTGACTGAGGGCATAGAATTGCTCGATGAACCTTGAATAGTTCCTTGCCGCATTTGATTTCAAAGTCGTGATATTTTGCAGTTCTGTACAGTCTTAAAGTTTATTAGCTTTAAAAAGAGTTTCTTGTAGCTCTGGAACATACTCTAGATTGTTTTCTATGTGGATTTTGAGGGATGGACATGGTACATCTATGCCGCCCAATCCACGAGGCGTATTAAAGTAAGAGTGGTGCCCGTTTTGGGCCATCCTGTGGGAGCACTTTGTCTGGAGGGCTGCTTGCTTGGACGAAATCACATTTTACCTGGTAGCGGCGACATGATATCTAGCTCTCCACTCAGCAAAATGTTCGTTTGAACGGAACGCTGCTGAGAAGTACTACAGGTTTAATCTCAATAGTTAACTTGTTGGGTGAACACTAGTTCGGAACCAATGACTGACCGACTGTCTAGTCGAACATGACGAGAACCTTTAGAAATTAGCGGCGAGAGTTTTAGGTTTATGTAAATTAGTTTGTGAATGGAATACCGGCTCACTTGACATGTCGCTCTCCTGCCCGTCCCATAAAACACTGCAAGGCTGAGCTGCTTGGTGATTGGCTACTGATCGAGCCAATCAAACCTAGGACTAAAAGATAGCTCTCGATGTCCAAAAAATTACTTTGATCGATAAGATTTTCGTAAATCTTGGCAACCTCAACTCCAAAAACTTTCAGTCCACCATCACAATCGCAAGCCCGCACCACGAATGTGAAAGAAGAGAAGGAGAACATCATCATGGCTGCTCAGGTTGTCAGACTGGCTCCAGTGCGAAAGCCAGCTGCCCCAGAACCTCTCACAGCAGATCAGAGATACTGGAAAGCCTTTTCATCACAGCAACTCCTCCCAGCTCCCAATTCTTCACCCATAACACATGTCTCGACAAATTCGACTCCTATATTGGCATCGCAATTCCAGTCCTCCTCTCTAGCCGCACCTACTTCATACATAGCTGTCACGACCGGCCCAAGACTACAACTTATATCCCCACAAACCCTCAAACCATTACGGACCATCGCACGAACCTCAAGTCCATTTCATAGCGCAACTGTACGAAGAGATGGTCGCATAATATTAGCTGGTAGTGAATCAGGAACCATACAAGCATTCGATACCACATCTCGCGCCATTCTCAAGACATGGAACGAACACAAACAAGCCGTCTGGGTCACTCAATGGCATCCTCGAGATCTTACTTCCTGCATGAGCGCAAGTGACGATGCCACAGTACGGTTATGGGATCTCCCGTCCGAGACGAGCACATGGACTGGCTTCGGCCACACAGATTATGTACGCACCGGCGCATTTATAGGCGGCACAAACCTCGTAGCCACTGGCAGCTACGATCAAAGCATCAGACTATGGGACGCCAGAATAGGATCCTCCGAATCCTCCTCCCGCGCTGTTATGCACTTTGCCCTCTCCTCACCCGTCGAAGCCGTCCTCCCCCTCCCCGGCGGCACCACCCTCGTCGGCGCAGCAGGCCCCAGTCTCGCCGTTCTCGATCTCGTCGCTGCTCGCCCGCTCCACCTTCTACAAAACCACCAGAAGACCATCACCTCCCTCACCCTCGCGAGTCAAGGCTCCCGTGTGCTAACGGGCGGTCTAGATGGCCACGTCAAAGTCTTCGACACCGCCTCCTGGACCGTCGTCGCCGGCTTCAAATACCCCTCCCCAGTCCTCAGCCTATGCATGACCGGCGCCGGCGAAGCCAAAGACGACCGCCATCTCTGCGTCGGCCTCCAATCCGGCCTCCTCTCCATCCGCTCACGTCTATCACCCACCGCCAAAGCCGCCGCTGCTGCCCGCGAAGCAGCACTTTCCGCGCTCGCAGGTGGCGACTCGGAAACATTCGATAAGATCACCAAAAAAGCCAACAAGAAGAAGAGAAAGCTCAAGGAAGGCGCCGGCTGGGAAATGCGCATACGCGGCAAAACCTACAAGGGTGAAGGTGCAGATATAATTATTGCGCCAGGCCATCGCGCTAAACACACGAAGCTGGCTGCATGGGAACATTCCATGCGCCAGGGCACGTACGCCAGAGCGCTAGATGAAGTGTTAGCCACCAGAGATACCTCCGCCATTCTGACCGTCCTACAAGCACTCACGCATCGCAGTGCAATACGGACATCACTACAAGGACGAAATACCGTGACATTAACGCCGCTAATGCGATTCCTGCTCAAAAATCTCGATCAGCCAATGCATGTGCAACTACTCACAGATGTAGCAGGCCAGGTCCTAGATATCTACGGCGAACATCTAGGCAAGAACGAGGAGTTTGACCAGATGGTAGAGTCGCTGCATAATGTGGTGCGAAGAGGCTGTGAAGTAGCGCAAATGTGCTATTCGTCTGTAGGTATGATGGAATTGTTGCAAGCAGGAGCAGGCTAGACAATGGATATGCACAGATAATGAATGAAATGTTATGAAAATATGAAAGAGTACCATTCGACAAAGTAGTTGTATAAGCTATTACTACTTCAGTTTCTTGCTGATTGATGGGCATGTTGCTGATAACGGGTATACCTTCGTGCCATGCAAGTAATAAACCCGAAAATTCACTCCCATCCTTTGCCATGCTAGATTTATCTGCCTCGTACGCCTATCTTAGATCGAAAACTTGGTTTGCCCTTGATATACTGTTGTGATTACAAGCAGCTTTTCTACTCTCCAACCTGGTTCTCCCCAGCCTTATTCTCTGCTGGCTCGCCATCCTCTTTACCCTTCAAAAACATAGCGCGAAACTCCGCATTGCTCTTCGCACCACCATTTCCATCACCATTCTGCTCACCCGCCGTCTTGCGAAATCCCAGGCCCGTTTTCTTGCCTAGCCCACCGCGCTTTGGCGCTGGTCTAGCAACGCGTGGACCGGGAGCAAAACTAGTAGTTTTCGCAGTCCCAGAACTAGACGTATTTGCAGGTCCATTTTCGGTAGTTCTATCTCGCTCGCCTAAGCGGCTACGTTTCCAAGTCGGATTACTCTTCATTAGCTCTGGCACCGAGCCTGTGCGAATTCGCACGCCATCGAGCTCTGTATTTTCTAGTCCAAGCTCTGCCTCGCCGACACTTTTGATCTCAGTGAACTCGACGATTGCGCCGCCATGGTCTGGACGCAGCGAGAATTTTTTGATGGTACCGTAGCCGCCTAGGAGGGCTTGTAGGCGTGCTGCGTTGACGGTGTCGGGGACGTTAAGAATTGCGAGAGAGCGGGCTTTGTAGTTGCTCGCGTCGTCCTCGCCGTCGAGTTGCATGGCATCGCCGTTTGTTGAGGGGTCGGGGGAGGCGGAGTGGGTGGAGCCGCGGAGGACGGTGGTGAGGGTGCGTTTGGCGCGAGGGACTGCGACTTCGACACGGAGAGTGCGTGATTGGAAGGGCGTGTTGTGAAAGGTTTCGACGGACTTTTCAGCTTCGGCTTTGGTGGAGTAGGTTATGAAGGCTGTGCCTTTGGACTGGCCGGTCATGTTGCGGGGAATGCGGACTTTCTCGACTGTGCCGGTGTCTGAGAAGAGGGCTTTGACGTCTTCTTCGCTTGCTTTCCAGTTGAGATTGTGGACGACGACTTCGCGGCCCTCTTCTATAGCGCCGTGACGATTTTCTTTACGTGTGGGATCAGAAACCTTGACCGAGAGGTGGTATTGATCGTCAAGAACTTGGCCATCTATCTCTGTTGCTTTCTGAGCTTGATCTGGATCAACGAATTGAACATAGCAGAAGCGTCGTCGTGTGTTGCCCTGAAGGGATGGGAATCTGACATCGACTACTTCGCCAAAATCTTTGAAAAGACCACGGATGAACTTGTCGTCAGCAGTTGGAGGATAGTTGGTGACATATAGAGTAGTTCCTACTGCAAATTCAATTTCGAGTTGGTTGTCTCCCATAGGCTTTGCAACTTTGGTTTGAGCAAAGCGAGCATCCTCGACAGTCTCAAACTCGACGGTAGCAGTTTGAGAACCTTTCTCAGGCTTCAACTTGATGCTATTGACCGTGCCGCAATCGCGAAAGAATTTTCGTACGTCTAGGTCTGTTGCATCCTTAGGTATATTTTTGACAATGATGACAGTATGTTCTCGATCTCTCTTGAGCGGTTCGGCAGCAGCTTCAGGTTCCGCCATAGCAACATCGTTGTTAGGCTCAGCTTTGGCTTTCTGTTTCTTGGAACTTTGCCCATCAGGATGATCTTCTTCCGCACTTCTTTTTCTCGAGGCTCCATCTTGAACTTCGGCAGCGTGTTCTTGAGCAGCATTTTGCTCTGCCTGTTGCTTATAATACGCTTCCCATTGCGCCGCAGTTTCCTTTTCCCGACGTTCAGCCACTCGTTTCTTCGCCTTACGAACATCAATCGTGGCCCGACGGTAGTCTTCGACTGACTCATGCTGTTCACAGTGATTGAGATACATCTCAATGAGCAGTTCTGGCGAGTCCATGGTTTCGACGCGCTTTAATCCCTGTCGAAGAATATTCGTTGGCTCTTTTGGCGATTGAGTAGGATCCGATCGTCCCCAAACAATCATAGCAAAAATGTAGTACCGGTACCAGAAATCATAACTGTCCGCTTGTTGCTTGGACACCTCTTTCCACACAGCGCGGCAGCCTGCAACATCGTTGCGTTGGAAGAGAACGCGAAGATGGATTCGTTCAAGTCGGTATGATGGATCGCCACGGAAATCCTTGCCCATAACCTTTTCGCCTGCCTTGCGATAGTTTTCCAAGGCAGATCGAATGCCAACTTCAGCGACATCGTGTTCATCCTCACCACCAGATGCAGTAGCTCGTCGTCTTAGATATCCACACCAGGCAATGTAGACCGTGAGTAAATCTTCGAGTCCGGACTGATCGACTTTCAGGGATGAAGTAGCTAAATGCTTAATCGCTTCGATATCCTGGAAGCTGCTATTATCAACCTCCATGGCTAGTAGTCGCTGTGCCCACAGCTCCCCGGAGAAAGGACATCGCCGATTTGCACGCTGAAGAACTCCATGAAGAGGTTGGTTGTGGCCAGGCTTACTCTGCTCAATCAAAAATCCGACGTAGCCAATCCATAGCGCTGCATCCGTATGAAATCGCGTGGTGGCTCTGGCATACAGCGCAGAAATTGTTTCCAAGCTGAAAGGTCCACTCATTCGCAATTCCCAAGCCAGGTAATCTGTATAAGCATCGTACTCTGCTGGTTTGTCCTCTTTCTCGATAGCTTGCTGAATTTTGAACTCAAATGGCTCACGCAAGGAGTACGATTTCTTGACTTGTTGGCTTCGCTGCGAAACCTGAATCATCAACTCCTCATACTGATCGTTCGCAAAGGCTGTGACAAAGCTTGAATAGCTTCCGAAGGTCTGGTCCCATGTCATATGGGCATCCTTGATAAGTCGACTTGTGAACAAATCGTGGACAGCCTGTATTTCTTCGGGAGCGGATTGTTTTGACAGAGCCGACACTCGAATTTCCATGTATCGATCCCAGACCTGGTTCCCGTCATTGATATGATTGTGGGTATTTTCAATTCCGTGTTCCCACACTTTGAGCATTTCTGCCCAAGTAAACAATTGCTGTCCAGCCATTTTATCATCAGCTGGCCATCCCGGACTATCTCCATCATCGGGACGATTTGAACATGTGTACAAGTAGTACATAAAGTCGCCATATTGCCTCCATAATTGCGCGCTACTGGGTTCTTCCCGTACTGCTCGAGAATGGAGCTCCATGAGATTGATGCGATCTTCCAGGCTCTTAGCCAGCAAATTTTCATCAGTTAACCAATCAATCCAAAGGTCCTCGCCCACGGGTATAACTTCGTCCATGAATTCTCTCGCATGGCGCAAATCGCGTAATAGCTCGTATGTTCGCGCTTCATTTCCAGATTCGATGTGGCGCGATAATCCTATATGTAAGAGCTTCACGAAATCCTTCTCGACATCCCACTTGAGCCGGTCCTCGTTGAGTTGCTTTGCTTGTTCGGCCAGCGTATGTGACTCTTGGACTGTGAGGGAACTGGCGCCATATGTATGGAGTGCTGGAGGGGGTAGCCCTTTGGGCGCATCAGGAATCATGGCTTCAATAGGCGATCGATGCGCTGAATGCGAGTGTGATATACTGGAGGCAGAGGAGTTTTGTTCGTGTAGACGATTGATGGATTGTGGGCGTTGGCGCGATGCGACTTCAGCGAGCGCGTCCATTCCAGAGGTTGTAGCGGTGGAAGTAGTCAGGACTGACGAGGAGGAAGAGTGTGCGGAAGCAGCGGCAGCAGCGTTGGCGCTCGCAGCATTGTATGCGGCAATGGAAGGAAGGGATGGCCGTGTATCCTTTCGATGGGGAGAAGTAGTAGTTGGCGAGGTGTAGTTGAGTTGTTGACTCAGATTAGACGACTTGCGGGGATGGACCTGAGGTCGCACAGGATGACCGTGGGGATTGGAAGGCGAGCGAGGTGTCGCTTCCCGTGAGTCCGGATCTGGAGACAGGAGCGAGTTGATATCCATGATGGGGAAGAAGGAACGACCCAGTCGTCATGGCCGTGCCTGCCGCTGCTGTATGTGTTCAAGTGTTGTGGAGGAAGGTGCTGTCGATGTCGCAAACTCGCAATTCTTTTTCCAAAGGGCAGGCGCAATTGACTCTGTACTTTACAACAACCTCTCGTCAACTGCCAGTATCAAGATGAATTGGACCTTTTGAAAACTCTTTCAAGATTATCAAGTATTGCGATGCGATGCGCGGATGAATCCTGGTTTCGACTGCCTAAAAGCAGTTGTAGAGTGAAAAGTGACAAGAGGAGTCAATGAACTTTGAAGAATGAAAAAGGGGACCAGGTCAAAGATCTGCAGTCTTATTACCATACAAAGCACAAGAATCAGGATCACAGGTTAGGCCAAGGGAATTCGAAAACCGAAAAGATTCCCAAAGCTGAGAACACCAAAGAAGAAAAAAGAGCTGGGAACAAGCTGATGCAGATGGCAGAGAATGATTTGGTTGCCTTTGCAGGCTTTGTGATACTCGAGTCCACCAGAAAAAGGCTGCTAGAGGGTCGAAATGGGCCTGGGCTCTTGAACAGTTGGACCCTGTCTGATTTTTACTGGCAGAAGGGTTGATTGATCTGGGTGGGTTGAGCTCACCACTCCTCTGTTTTCTTCCAGACAGCTTTTTGGCACCACGAATCGGAGATTCGCCTGGATAGCCCCATATCTTATTCCGATCTATCCGTCTCTACTTTTCTGGCTCGCATTGGGCAAGGCACACAATCTATCACGTGGACTGCCTTGACTGCTTGGCAGAAACGGTAGGCCTCGCCTAGTCTGTTGAATTGTCCAGATTGTTTAGCTTTCCAGGTCTTGTGTATCTATGATTCTATCATGGCATTCTTCATATTTACCATATCGGGAACCGGCCCACTTCATAAGTTCATGATGCCCTCAGCACATCTGATGCAGGTCGATATCTCGAACTAGCGCCAATCTTCACGATACCAATCGGTGTGTTGCTCCCTGTGCCGCTGTTGGCAATTGAACAATCGATTTAGATCTAGCGCAGCAGTAGTACTTTTTGAGCCTACGTCATCATGCAGCCGTCTCGAACACTAGTCGTGGTAGTCCAGCCCAAAGGCGTTGGCGGACTTCTCCCTTTTTCAGCCATATGTCTATTTTAAGTTGTGAGCAATTCATAACCTTCTTAATTATATTGTGATCCAAACATTCCCTGGCCTGGCTTGAATACCGTGGTCGGCGGTTCTCATGCAACGGCACGGACACAAAAGTAGCCAACCAGCGAGATGGATTCGATGAGTAAACAGGGCCCCTATAAGCTAAAATTTGGTGGTAGAACCCGCTAAGTGTCATAGCCTAGATTTAGGCTATTATATTATAAGATTTTAGCTTATCTACGAAGCTATATTTTAGCAGATCTAGACTAGAAAAAGGTGTCTTATTTAGTATTTTAGTAGACTCCTAACGTTAGGAATCTTAGGAGATATTAGATTTAATATTAGATTGTTAGTATAATAGTAATTTACCTATTATAATATAATTTAGTATTAATTAATTAATATTATTTAATATAGCTCTAAAATACTTATAGATTCTACGCCTTTTAAGGCTTACTAATTTAAAAACTCTTAAGAGAATTACTAATCTTCTTACTAGAGCAAAATTGTATATAAAGAAAAGACGAGATATTACTACTTAAGTATATTAATAGGAAGAATTAAAGTAGTAGTTATTTAACGCTTTATTAGTTTAAATATGCCTAAAGTGCTATATGTAGATTCTCTAGAAGAAAGTTATAGTCTATAGGTTTAAATCTAGTAAGCGTCTTATATAATTATTACCTAGTTTATAATAGTAATATAATTAAGAATTAGATTAGTAGAGTTACTATAGCATAGTACTTAAAGCTACTAACTAGTTTAAAATATTTATTATTATAGTAACTTAATAGTAGCGCTAGCTTCCTCTTTTTTAAATTCTATTCTTAGATAACTATTATATTAAGTATCTAGATACTATTAGGGAATAATATCCTAATATTAAGATAGCGCTCTAGCGTTATTATTAGTAATAATGAGATAAGAACAAGATAGTTATAATTAAGATATTACTATAAATAGCTACCCTTTTATAGCTATTTATATATAAAGAGCATATTAAACGTAGAGAAGTTAAAGCTATACTCCCTAAATTTACTAAAGAATAGCTTTATTAATTCTAGTAAAGATATTAAATATCTTAGCGCGCTACTACCTATATAGCTTAATAGCTACCTCTTAATTAGATATTAAAATATACTAAATTAGTATCTTTTATAAGGTAAGCTTTATATTAAGTACTAGGGACTAACTATACTATAATTAACGCTATACTAGATATAGATATTCTTTACTTAATTTAATTCGTAAGAGTGTTTAATATAGATAAAATACTAACTATATATTATTAGATAGGAGGATTTATACTAGTAAATACTAATTTAAACACTATTGTTATTAATATTAGATTAACTAGCAATGAGAAGAGGAGTATAATAGTAATACTAATTATATATAGTAATAGTATATTAAGGATGCTACTACTAATTATATTTAAGAGAACTACTAATAAGGACTAAGCTTAAATCTTTAAGGCTAAGGGGCATCTTTATTATTCTAATATAGTTATTAGATATAATACGATAGTATAGATAAATAAGGAATTAATATTAGAATACTTATAGTATCTCTATAATGTTATTTAGAATAATGTTAGTAGTAGTTATAAAGAAGAAGAAGTAGTGGATATTAAAGATATTAAAGGGAGAGAGAATCCTATAAGTAAAATTAATTATTGCTTTTATAGGGTTAAATAGCTACTAACTCTATTATCTTAGGCTTTAGAGAGGTTACTATAGCTTTATTAAATCTAATCTTAAGTACTATTACTATCTCTTTAATATTTTTAATAAATTTAATATCTACTATTACTACTCCTAATATACTATGTATTTTAATACTAGACGTATTTAAACTATATAAAATAGAGGTAGTGAAGTAACTAGCTAAAAAATTAGGTATTATTTTAGTATTAATTCTTAGTAGATATACTTTAAAAGTTTAACCTCTTAACGTTAGTATTAATAAGCCTATAAAATAATAGATTAAAGAGCTCTATAATGACCTAAGTCTAAACTTCTTTAAATAAGAGAAGTATACTAAAGAAGACTTTAAAGAAACTAATTCCTTATTCTAGATAATATCTTAATACTATATCTTTATAACGCATATTCTTGCTATTATTTAGCATAAACTTTACAATAAGAAGAAATTAATAATTTAGAAGTCCTTTAAATATATGGATCTTAATATTAAACTAAATAGTAGTAAAGATAAACTAATTAAAATTAAAGAATTAGATATACCTCTTAATTTATTATAGTAGTAAATATTAGAGCTTATAGAGATTAATATAACTATAGCTAATAAAAATACTAACAATCTTATAGATCCTAAAGTTACTAACGTTAATAAAGATAATAAAGAAGCTCTTAATAGTCCTATTAATAACCCTATTATAGATCCTAATGCTAATATAAAACGTTAACTAGCAGATGTAGTTCCTACTCTATTATTACTATAACTACTTTAATAATAGCTAATTCTATTATTTAAAGAATAGCCTAATACTAGAGCTCTTTCTTAGACTTAGAGTATTTAATAGTAGTACTCTATACTTATTTTATAGTAATAACGTCCTTTATAGCTATCTTTTGCTCCTTACTATTATTAGGCTTAACTAGCTTAATAGGCTCTACTATAGTTTTATGCTCTATAGCTAAATTATTTTATAGATTTATAACTTTATACTAATATGCCTCCCTAAAATATATTATCCTTTATACTTATAAATAGTTGTCCTACTTATTTTATATATAAAAATAATCTCGCGTTATAAGAATATATATTATTATACTAGAATCTAGTAGTTTATTAATTAGATCCCTATCTCTTTAGACTACCTACCTATAATAATAAGAATTAACTACTAGGGTGCTAGTACTAGATAGGGATATTCTTATCTTTATAGAGGATTTAGGATTAGTTATTAGATAGTGGATTAAGTAATATTCCTATTTAGTAGTAAATTTAGTAGTAGTAGAGTAATTAAATGTGATATCTATTCTAAAATTAGATTAACTAATACTAGATAGGAATTATAATACTAAAATACTTATATATAATGCTATATTTACTACTTTAAGATATTTCTATTATTTAGTAATGTTGAAGTAAAGTTGTATGTAAAATACGCTAAGAAAGCTTTACTAACGATTTAATATGGGGACCATTTTTAGGGATATTCACGCTAAAACAGCCCAAAAATACCGTCCGTGCTGTTGCATGAGAACCGCCGACCACGGTATATATACGAGCTCGTTGAGAGATTACGTACCTCTTCTTATTCCCGATACCCGGATACGTTGAACTTACCCGTGGATCATATGGGGTTAGTAGCTGGAACCCGGTTCTTAATGGCTAATATCAACAAGGCCATCCTCGAATTCTCACAAGTTTCTTGAATTGAAGCATGAATTCGAATTGTACAGTTGGACTGGTCAACGCTGGGTATCTAGTACATACAAGGGGATCCGCTATTGCAGACACTGCTTGATTTGTTCAATGGGCATCTTTGCGTGAATCACCCTTTTTTGGCATCTTGAAGGAAATACGAGGAGCCGATGAATCGTCCTATCGTCTCATCGGAGCCATCTGAGCCATTCTGCTAGGATGGATATCAGCATGCTCGTTCTGAACCTTGGGCGTTGCACCCTCTGCTGGCTTTTCAGCATTGACGCCGGATCCTGTGAAGTTTCGTTGACGTTCATCACGTAGTTTGTCGTTCTTCTCCAAGATCTTGTTCTTGCGAGCATCCGTGTTGCCTCCGCCACCAGCACTGTGAACATGTTAGAGACTGTTGACTCAAATTTGAGAATTGATACTTACGTCAACTCAACATTGATTCTTCTAGCTTCACCTTTACCGTCTTCAAAGTTTGAGTGATGATAGAGTTTGAGGCAGGTCTTCATGCGATCGTAAGCCTCGAATTCAATGAATGCAAAGCCCTTGGATTTGCCGGTATCTTTGTGAGTCATGAGGCGAACAGCATCTGGGCGAACGCTGGCAAAGTGCTTTGAGACATCCTCTTTGGTAGCAGTATAGGGAAGGTTGCCAATGAAAGCAATGAAGCGCACCTTCTTAGGAGGCACTTCTTGTGGTCCTAAGTCCGTTTTGACTCGTTTTGCGGATGGTTCTGCTTCATCAGCGTCGTTCTCGCCCTCCTCACCAACAGCAGCTTTGGACTTCTTCTTCTTTGACTTTCTGGCTTTCTTGCTGTCTGCATCGTCCGCCTCGACTGGTACTTGGACAGCTCCCTCTGTAGGTTCTTCACCATTGGCTTTGGCAGCTCGCTTTTCCTTTCTCTTCAAGTTCTTCTTTTGTGATTTTTTCAAGTCGGCAGGCTCAACAGCCTCGTCATTGGGTTCGACTGCAGGCTCAGCAGCTACGGGCTTAAAAACCTCTTGGACAGGTTGAGTCTCTTCCTTGTCTTCCTTGTCTTCCGCCTCTGCCTTCTTCGCCTTCTTTGCCTCCTTCATCTTCTTCTTTTCCTCCTTTGCTTTCGCCTTCCACTCCGCCTTCTTGATTTGTGTTGCAGATTTCTCCTCTTCTGCTGCATCGGCCTCATTCACCTCAGCAACAGGCTCCGACTTGGCAGCCTTCTTGTCTTTCTTATCCTTCTTCTCCTTCTTGTCTTTTTTGCTCTTTGTAGGCAGGACCTCGATTTGCTCCTCTGCCTCAGCGTCGTCAGCGCCTGCTTTGGCAGCTGCTTCTTCCTCGGCACGAAGGGTTCGTCGCTTTTGTCTCGCCATTTGCTTCTTGAGTTTCTTGGTCATGACAACGTCATTCGAGATCGGTTCAGCAGTTTTGACATCGGCATCGACTTCGCTTCGTTTTCGTTTCTTGCCGTTCGTCTCGCTTTTGGCTGGGGCTTCAAGCTCCATAGGTTCTGCGGTCTCGTCCACCTTGGTCTTGTCCTTGCGACTTTTCTTGTATTTAGACTCCTTCATGGTGACTGGGTCTTTCGACATGATGAAACGTAAGCAGGTACTGAAGAGGATACGCTGTATTTTTACGTAGACACAAATGGGAATTTTCCAAGGCGTTGGAGAGGCTGCGAAAAAAAGTTCGAGAATTTGAGTGGGGTTGGGAATAATTTTGAAATGCATGTGCGCTAGGCTCAACAAGGGTTAGCTCATTCGTCCAACGCAACTTTAATTCTTGAGAGCTTCGTTGATCAGATCTGATATGCGCAACATCAACTCTTCCCATTGAGAGCTCAATTACCATGAATTGTATAAGATGTAGGCTTCTCCAAGCCCTGGAAAGCGGCGCTATCCCCCGAAAGCTCTTTCAGTCCCCCAAATTCCAACTCCACACCAGGCGCATACCGCAACTCCCAAAGCAATTCTCAACCCTCCCATCGCGAAAGCAACAACAATCCAGCAACCCAGCAGACGACGACCCATCCTGGATATCCAGCGTAGACCGCGAACCCCAAATCGTCAAAGTAAAAGACGGCCACGGGCCCGGTATAATCCTTCTCGGTACTTCCTCCTCCCATCCCACTGCGACCTTGTAGACCTCACCATACTCACAAATCATCTAGCACTAATCCCCCTAACCGCCTTCGCCCTCGGCACCTGGCAAGTCAAACGCCTGCAATGGAAAACCGACCTCATAGCCCGCTACGAAGACCAACTAATCCGACCTCCCCTCCCCCTCCCACCGCAACTAGACCTCTCCGCGCTCCCCGCCTTTGACTTCCGGCGCGTCTACGTGACCGGCCACTACCGACACGATCTCGAAATGCTCATCGGGCCACGCATACGAGACGGCGAAGACGGATATGTAGTCGTCACGCCCTTTGAGCGGACGGAAGGGGGTAGCACGATACTGGTAAATCGCGGGTGGATTAAGAAAGATCGGAAGGAGCAGAAGAGTAGGAGTGGGGAGGATGCGTTGCCTCAGGGTGTGATGCAGGTGGAGGGGTTGTTGAGGGATAATCCGAAGAAGAATATGTTTACGCCGGAAAATCAGCCGGAAAAGGGACTGTTTTTCTTTCCGGATGTGGTGCAGATGGCGGAGTTGGTGGGGGCTGTGCCGGTTTGGATTGAGAGTACGATGGGTATGTGTTTGACCTCCCTTCATGGGAAGAAATGGATTACTGATTGAGGATAGAGCCGGAGCTGTTTGAAACGTTACGGAGGGAGGAGAAGGGTGTGCCGATGGGGAGACCGCCGGCGGTGAATTTGAGTAATAATCATGCTCAGTATATATTTACTTGGTATGTGGCATTTTTCATGATATCGTTTATTCGCTAATTCATTACAGGTATGCATTGGCTGCGGCCACGTCTATTATGTTTGCTATGGTGTTCAAGAAAGCACCGAAAGGCCCTGGTGGACGTGTACGAAGGAGTTCAGAGTGGTAGTGATAGACTTATTATACCCCATCCAGTTTACTCTTCTTCATCAATAACTGATAATCGTCGCTTCTTGCCTCGTGGTAGTTTCGTGGGTGCCATTCGCACTGACTGGAGCAATTCTCCAGGGAGGTACTTTTGGGCTATGGAGAACACAGTGTTGTGGTCATTGAGTTGGCGTTGTCTGGTATTTAAATTAGCAAGGATTCTGTCGAAGAATTGATAGAACATACCGTTTCATGAGTGTCACGACATCAGCCTCCTCAATCGTCTTTCTTCTCGCATGTGTCGAGTATGTTGCCAAATCCTCAGACAAGCGCTCAAAGAACCAGTCTGATGCCTCAGTGAGTGCAGTAACCGTGTCCTTATTGATCTTGCCGTTGCCACCAGATTGCTTCGAGAAAGTGCTGGCTAGCTTCTTGATGACATTTGCAGGCAATGAAGGGTATTCATTGCCTAGTCGTGATGTGTGCCGTACTTTCGGCTTCAGTTGGCGCTTTATGTTTGCCTGAACCTTTGCAATGACAGGTGGTGAAGGAACAGGATGGTGGGAATCTTCCGGTGAGACTCCTTGCTCCTCTTCGACTTCCATGTCCTCCGCATCCATTGCTTCTGCTTCAATCTCGGCGTCTTCAACCTCAACATCGTCGAGATCTTCTGCTTGATCATCGATGAACAATCCGGGACCTGATACACCGTTGAATCCAGCCGCGGCTTCTTCATCCTCCTCTTCCACTTCGTCTTCTGCTCCAAGTTCGCCCCCCTCAGCCTCATCAACATAAATCGGCATGTCCAACTCCGCCGTCTGCTCATCATCCTCCTCATACACCTCAGGCGCACCAAATGAAGATCTTGGACCACCACCAATATCAAACTGGAAAGTCGGATCCCCATCCGTCCCCAACGACTGTCTCGTAATACTCAAGTCTCCCTCCTCCTCTCTCCGCATCAACGCCCTCAGATTTCCCGTCGTCCCATTATCAATGAGTTCCGACTCATCAAGATCACCCGGCGGACCATCCGTATCCAGGAAACCCATCATACTATCCATGAATCCCTCTGCATCCGTCTGGTCCGACCGAATATCACCAAGCACACCCATCTGATCACTCATCCGTCGCGCATCAAAGCTCGAGCGTCGCCGATTGTACTGCCGCCGACCGGCCTCCATGTCCGCATCATCGAGTGCTATCGACATGCGTGGCGGGGCCTCGTGGAAGCTATCGTACTCCATGTCCGCCATCCCCAGAGTCATGGTAGGAGCTTCGGGAGACGGACTCTCAGAAGGTAGCTGTGAGCGACGGCGCGAGGATGGAACGATAGGCGTGTGGGCAATTGGAGCAGATTTTGCGGCCAATGCGCGACTCAGCATTCGTAATTCGTTGCGCGGAGTCTCTCTAAGTGTCCGCCCGCTTTGCCGGCGATCTTTTCGGCCGGGTGTAGCGCCCGCATATTTGCGTAAGTTGTTGGACTGTTGCTGTGCTCGTACACCGTGGGGAGTGGTGGGTTTGCGGCCGGGTGTGGAGCGAAATGGCAATCGTCCGCTAGGTGTTGCTTTTGCACCGGTTCCTGGAGTGGTGCCGCGGCTACTATTGTGGTTTGCTCCATTGCGCAAAGGATTCCGGGCGGGTGTTTTTATTGTGTCTCGTTCTGAGGATGGATTGGGAGGGTTGAGGGTCTGACCGAGTTGGTGTAGCTAAAATTGTGAGCTGCTTTGTTTACTTTTATGGTGGGCATGCCATACCTTTCCATGTATTGTTGAATCACCTTCGTTCTGGTGAGCTATGTTTGTGTTTGCAATTTGGCCAAGTTGATGAAGCTATATTACGTATTAGTCTCCATACTTTGATATTTATGCTGCCACCCACGTCTGCAAAGGGTGTAACTGCCTGTTGAACCTCGACGGCCTCTGAATTGCGCGGTGTTACTCGCGGTCGCTTTGTTGACCGTTCTGCCATGTTGACAGAGAAAATATGTGGAATACAGAAGAAGGAAGGGTCAATTAGAAAATCTCCTAGAAGTATTCGCAGGCTGTTCCGACAGTAGGTATATTTGACATTCTGTTACTGAAACGAGTCGACGGCAGGGCAGCAATGACAGAAGTTGATGTTGGAATTAATCAATCAGTCGCCAGACGCGTCGCGTGTCGGCTCATCAAGTGGTCAATGCGCATCTGCAAACTGCCACTAAGAAACACGCTAGCAATTTAAGGTTATCGATAACCCTCCTCTTTCTTTTGGTAACAACTTTTTCTTGCTCCCCACCAGTGAACATTGTGTACCTGAGCCCTCCAGATATATCGACCCGTGGACTACGAAAGCTTTGGTCTGTCGGAGAATTTATTCAACATGGCTGACCGTCAACCACTACCGCCAAGTCCAAGCACGAAACGGAAACTTGAGGACGATGCTCCCGAACCAGCGGTGGAGAAGAAGCGCAAAATCAAGAAGGCAAAGACACCAAGACAACGACCGGGCGAAGATTTTGATGATACACAAGGATTAAATCTTGCCATTGGTCGTATGGATTCACAAGAATTGATCACATATGTAGATTCGCGAACCAAGCAATTCGAGCCAAAGATCAGTGAGATGGAACTAGAAGACCAACGGTTGCTAGGTAGTTTGACTAAAACTCCCTTGGCTGAAATGATATATATATATATGCTTACTGTTATGGTGTTATAGTCAAATCTATCAAAGACACCTCTCTGTGGCAAGAAACCAGGGACAAACAGCATATGCCAGAGTTCTTGGAGAATGTGGCTAGTGAAAGCTTGAGTGAGGCTGCCAAAAGTCATGGTAGTCCACATACGCTTGTAGTTGCTGGAGCAGGACTAAGAGCTGCTGATTTGACGAGGTATATCCAACTGCACTCCACTCGTCTTCTGTATAAGCACTGACAAATACCCCAGAGCGTTGCGAAAGTTCCATAGCGCTAATGGCGCAGTTGCAAAACTCTTCGCCAAGCATATCAAAATCCAAGAATCGATAGACTTTTGCAAGCGGAAAAGGTATATCCTATGTACAGCAGAGTTTTGGATCCACTGGCTGACTTGAGCAGAATCACGATTGGTGTAGGTACACCACAGAGAATCATCGATCTTCTCGAAAATGGTAAGTTTTTGAAGATGTCTGCTTGACAGATCGCTGACAACTGATAGGAGCGCTATCTTCCAAAGACTTGAAGAGAGTGGTGATAGATGCGTCTCATGTTGATGCAAAGAGACGAGGGATTCTGGAGATGAAGGATACACTGAATCCTCTCGTAAAGCTGCTAAATACGCCACTCTTGAGAGATCGATTTACTGATGGCTCGACGACTGTGATATTCTATTGATCCGCGGCGAGCGTGGAGAGAAGTCGTAAGTAGGCCAGTCTAAAGCTTATTTATTCAAGTTCATACAAGAATGATTTTTAATGAACAAGCTGACATGGTGCATAAGATAGCAGTCAGTCTTTGCCTCAAACATCTATCGTTATACTCTCAAGTAGTAGTGAGAGATGTTGAAGAATCATGCACGAAGCAAAGAACAACACAAAGCCATCAAATATAACCACGCGGTATCGACCACAATCAGTAACTCGAACTACCGTACCTATATAAATAATCTCGCTTTCGCCATACATGTCTGAACACCGTAGCAAGCTAACCAAAAGAAGCCGATATAACGAGCGTTTCTGAAACGCGGCGTGCACTTCGCGGCGGGAGGGATGCATGCCGGGCCTGTTGAGATACGAAACTCAAACAGCAGGCTTCACTTTTTAGGTGCAAGTTTGTTTGTGGGCTGATGCGCCTTTAAACGCCCGAAGTCTTGATGGATTTACGGCGGGCCTGATTACATAGGTGAAAGGATCAATGATGGTTTTGGTGTTGAGTTGGCGCTTGTAGTGTATTTTCGAAGCACCAATTAGATGTGGATGACGGGGTAGAGGCAGAAGAGAGGGCACTTAGATCGCTTGCGCGACGTATCATAGAAAAGGTGTTTTTTTAGACATGGCAAAGAAACTTGGGAGAGAATTGGTTGGGTTAAGGTAAGAATGTTTGAGGTCGCCTTGTCGCTTGGTTCGAGTTTGAATGTGCATTACGAATGAATGTTGCGTACGACTTGTAGGCAAGTATGGAACGAAGGAAACGTTCCCAGGATTAAAGCGATTCCAACGGTAGCAGGCGAAGGGACATTTGCTCAAACGGGATGAAAAGAGTTTGATGTATTTCTGGTCATTTCCAGCCTGATAAGGTCGTGGATTAGGAAAAAGGAGATCAGCATAGTAATTACCAGATATGATTGAGAACCGTAGAAGAACGGGTGGTCGTCGGTTCGAAGGCCCTTGCTTTAAGTTGCTTCATGTTTTCAACGATGTGACTGGCCTCCATGATATTTGATGGGAAGGGTCAAGAGCATACAAGGCTTCAAGCGTGGTAAGAAGAGCAAGACAGCAACAGGCGGCGTAACTATCAAAAATGCAGTCGGCGTAATTAGGAGCATCTTGACGAATCAGTGTGAAGACAGTGGCATGGGAGGATACACTGGTAGTAGCAGACAGGGACACAGATGCCTCAAGCAGGACTCAAATACCCGATGGGTTGCTTCAACTTAGCCCGCGTACAGGTAGCATGGATTGCATGATAGCTGGAACTTTGGAAGAAAGGAAATGGTTGGCGGGATCTTGATTGATGGATGGATTGGAGTCTTGATTCTTGAGGAGAGGATTTAGAGGAGAAGAAGAGAGGTGTAGAACATCTGATAAATGGTGCATCTTCAAATTCTCCACTATTTCACCAACTCGCCCCTGCTCCCATCCCATCCATCAGATCTATCTTTCCCCCAACCTTCTTCACCACAATCTGCACATCGTCTTTACTACCACTCCATTGCCTGCCCACCCATTGAAGTCTGAATAGACTCTTAGCCTCATATTCTCTACTAGGGTCCTCCTCTCCGCTGGTTCCCGCCACTACAGTCCCCGGACACCGTCAAACCCTGCCTTTTCACGGACCTACACGCATTCACAGCTTGGATCTGACGTTAGTACTCCCGTCTGCCATCCGATCCCATCGTCACTTTGTGCTACCAGCTGCCGAATCGCACTTGTTCGCGTTCTGCACAGCGTCCAGCACTTGATTGCATACGTCAAACCATATACATCTGCTTTGGCATCATCAAACCCGCGTTCAGCGCATTGTTTCTCATAACATCTACTTCACCCGGGCTGACACTTGCCAGACGACCCAGTTTCACATCCAGCGTCTACTTCCCCCCTCCTCAATACCACTTGATCTGCCTTTTCCACCGCCATTTCCTTCATAACAGAACACTTGAAAGTCTACGCCTTGACTCTAGCAGCTGCATCTTAAGATCATAGCTCCAACGTCAGGAATATCCACAAGCCGCGATCCAACTCATCTCTTTGTACTACCCATCTCTATCATCCATTAATTATCATGGCCGCCGCTCCAACAACTAAATCGCTAAAGGTTAGATCGACCCTTTGTTGCCTCTTCTTGCACTCTGATACTAACTCTACTTAGTGCGTGGTGACTGGCGATGGTGCTGTAGGAAAGGTACAACCGTTCCTATCGCCCCTCATCGAGAACGGATACTCACTGCTCTTAGACATGTCTCCTCATTTCATACACTACCAATGCTTTCCCCGGCGAATATATCCCCACGGTGTAAGGACTGTCTTCCGCATCCATTGTCAAATGCTAACCAAAATAAGCTTCGACAACTACTCTGCTAGCGTCATGGTAGATGGGAAGCCCATCAGTTTAGGTCTCTGGGATACTGCCGGGCAGGAAGATTACGATCGCTTGCGGCCACTTTCATACCCACAAACAGACGTTTTTCTAATTTGCTTCTCCATTGTGAGCAGAGCCTCCTTTGACAACGTAAAGGCGAAGGTACGCGAGAATCACATATTGTGGAGGACAATTCTTCTAACGAATATTGTAGTGGGCACCAGAAATTGAGCATCATGCGCCAGGCGTTCCCATCATTCTTGTAGGCACAAAGCTCGATCTTCGCGATGACGAATCCACGAAAGAAAGCATGCGCAAGATGCGAACAACCCCGGTCCAATATGAAGAGGCTCTACAGGTTGGGCGAGAAATCAAGGCGCGCAAGTACCTAGAGTGCTCTGCCTTGACACAACGCAATCTCAAGAGTGTATTCGACGAGGCAATCCGGTAAGTCTTTGCGATTAGATTTGACATTGGATCTGGGTACTGATTTTTCTGCAGCGCCGTTTTGCAACAAGGTACTGGACAGAAGAAACAAAAGAAGCGAAGCTGCACCATCCTATAGATATCCCCATTTCATATACTTGTGGCACCACCCGGCGTTTATATTGCGAATAGAGGAGGATCCTGCCTAGGAAATGATCATATCGAACATGGAGACACAACTCAGAAATCACCATCCAACGACTAGCCATTTCAAATCAAGACGTTTTGCCATTTTCGGTAGATTGGCTGCCTTTTGTCGGCATGAACCATGGGAAAGAGCTTGGATTGCGCCAGCAAGATGGGATATCAATGCTTGGCTTGAAGTAGTTTTTATTCCCCTTGATATCCCGGATGCCGGACAGATCTAGCTCTAAGCTTCCTACGCTTGATATGGAAACTAGTTTTCAATGCTTTCTTGGATCCAAGTTGAATGGTTTTTGACGTCTCGAGTCATTCCTTATTTGCTCGAAACCCTTTTTTTTTGCTTGTAATCGGATCAAAATGCGAGTTATATTTTCGTCGACTTTTTTTTGCGAGCCTTTGGGTTTGGCATTTTGAACGGTTCTTTTTTATCTTCTTTACCTCTCCTGTAGATAACGAGTAGTGGTCATGAGCAAGAAATTTGTGGATAATCTTTTCGATGTTGTTATATCTATGCCTCTATTGCTTGAGTGATTGCTAACTAGGAAGCCATACTGGAAGATATATGTCAAGGTACGTTTATAGTGGATTTGATAAGCGATGTGCTTACGCGGTGCTAGGTGTCTTCTTTTCGATCCCACTGAGTTCGCTTCGATTGATGCGATTGATCAGTTTGCTCTAGCTAAAGTTGAGTCCAGTTGGCTTACATCTCCTCACTTGGATGAAGTTGTATCCTACAGAATCCGGCTCAGAGAACCCCATGAATGTCATAACTTGGTCAGCCCATGGCTACACTCGGCCATTACCTTCAATTCGTAGCCGCCGGATATGCTGGTTCAGAACAGATAATGGTAACTGTTGCATACGGTTTCATCAATAGATGAGCATATACTCCCTCCTTTGCTTGCTGGCTGATCCAATTGAGCATTATGCTGCGCCTCACTGCGGAGGCACGGCTTCGGCTACGCCGATATAGGTGATTAGATGAACGATTGAGGAAAGAGCAGTTCACGATGCCGACTTCGGGCACAGAAAGGAGTCAATTGCTCCTTCCTCTTGGAGTCTACCTGAAGAACTGGCTTATTGCGCACGAACACCTCGGTATGTCGGTTCTATTGGCTCCATCCACCTAAAACCTCCACCTCGAAATCTCACGATCTTCGCCGCCTTCATGTCCCACCTCTAACACTCTATCCTTTCCTCAGCTACCTGTAGGAGATAGTCCTTGCGTGTCTCCTTCTTCCCTGGGCTTAGCACTGTGTGAAATCTGCGTGGAATCTGCCGCTTCAGGCTCACCGCCCCGGTCTAACGTTGTTCGGCCTGGTATTTCACCTTACGAGACTCAAGCAGCCATGGATTTCCACTCAACCTTTCTCCCTCCACCACCCGAATACCACTTCAGTGAATTCACAACTCCAACCCGTCAATCTCAATCACGTGCAGATCTGAACAGCCTTATCCAGATGGGAGGCGCTAAAGGTATGTCATTCCTCGAGCTTGTAGCTATAAAAACTTGTACCTTTTACACCACTCTTCCCTCCTCCTCTCCACCACTTTTCAAATTTGCTCGCGCCTATACGCCTCCATCCTTAGACCTCTACTGTTTGGATAGCGGACATTTTTTCTCTCCCTCATTTCTTTAGTCTTGTTTCTTAGCCCATTGGTGTTCGCCAAAATGGCTGAACCGCCTCAAAAAGGCAAAAATCGACGTGGTATACCCTTTCGCGCGCCTTCTTTTCTCACCCTCGCTTTTTGGAAACAAGGCTATATGAAACGTTTTACTGACTTTTGATTGCAGAACGACAGCGCGCAAATCGACGATTGGGTCGTCTGCAAGCTTCTGGGGCCGCCAACAATTCCCATATTCAGATCGTGCCTCGTGCTCCTGAGCCAGAGCAATACTACGATGAAGCGGAAGATGATGTCCCAACCTTTCGGACCCTGTCTTACCAAGCTGACCTCGCACGAACCGTCAAACCGAGTACTCATCAACGCAATGTTCCATCAGCAAATATGGACTCAAGCTATGCTACCAAGACTCGGCTAGATTCTTCGGATCTGCAGCTTGCTGGCGAGTCTATATATGCACGATCCTCGGGATCTCGATCTGGTGGCTATGTTACCTTGAGACCAGCTCATGGAAAATATCATGAGCAGTATCAAACTTGTAAGTGTTTCTCGCTGAACTTGATAGCTTGACACTAATGGAACTGTCAGCCGATGACTCGAGCCTCGATCGACCAAAGCCTGTTCAGTCTATCGTCAATCCTTCGTTCCAGGATTATTCCAGCTCCGTGCAACAACATTCTGACGGACGTTTTGCGCCTGAGCGAGGACACAACTCAAATTTGAGCAGCTATGTCCCATCGCGCCAAGAGTCCATGACCGACTACTCGGAAGGTAAGTCAATTTCAGTCTTAATCGGTGGACAAAAGGAATGACTTGCTCACATCGACTTTGTTGCAATCATTGCCTGCCATGATGAAAAGCTACTTGATTTCCAATTGCTTTCGATGACATGCCCACCTTGTCACGCATCCAATGGAAAGAAAGTATCTTCTTGTCAGAGAAGTGATGACGACAGCCAAAGCCTCACATGGGAGCATGATACCTATTTTGTTCTGTCGTTCAACCTCTGTGTTATCAAATCTAACAATCTTTTACAGCATCTCATGAGCATTTCATGGAATCTTCGAACCAAAACAATGCTGCTAAGAGTTACCAGCGACATGCCCTGGACTTCGAGCATATTTTTGGTAGTACAATACCCGATGTTCAGTGGCTAAACTCGCATCAAGGCACCTATGATGGGTATCTCATCTTTGTGCAAGCTCCGTCCGGGGATGTTCACGCCTGTCAATGGAATCAGGCTGCATTTCAGTGGGCAGAAGCTGGTGTCTGGAATGTCAAAAAGGGTCGAATCGAAGGTGCCTTGGCCCGTGAGCGTCTTCGAGCTAATTCGACAGGTGAAATCATCAAGCCCGGTTCCATCCATTACTTCCGTGCTGTCGCAATGCAACGTGAGCAGGATGGACAGACCCAGTCTGTTCGTCGTCGCGAGTCAAGTGCATCATTGGCTAGTCCTACACCATCTGGTGCGAATCGAAACATTATGGGCTCTGATTATTCTTCGAACCAAAGCGGGAAAACGATCAAGAAGAGCACTGTTCGTCTGCCCACTGGGCAGCCTCCGGCGCCTTCTGTAGAGTCGCCCTACTCCTCTGCCCAAACTGTTCGACCAGCCCAAGAAGCAACCAAAAAGGTTCAAAACGACAATGCGATGCAGTCCGCGCGAAGTCAGAGTCAGTTTGGCAACATACCCCGTGGCGATGAGAGCACTTTTGGATATGACGGTTACGATCAGCCCCAAACCGCCATTTACCGTCCGTCTGGACTCGGTATCAGCGACTATCAGTCCTCGCATGTTAATCCGCAAGATCAAATCCAAAACTATGGGCTGCCAGAGCCTCCACGCTTTCCTGCCAAACTCGACTTGAGATTCGCTCTTCCTATGAAGCAAGTTTCCATGATTTCTGCAGAACTGAAGAACAAGCCTCTTCAAGAAGAATTCAAGATTCCAGCTGGCCATGGTAACATTGGAGGGGGTTAGATGCCTCGTCTCCTAGTTCCAGAATGGGCCAACAAGAAGAACACTACTTCATTCACATCTCAGGATCATGAACCTGCTCAGTACACCGAAGAAGAAGATTTGGAAGATTCTTCCGAGACGAACACCAATCCGTCCCCAATGGCTAGTCCACATCAGGTTGATGGTGATGGTGAAGCCCCTAATGAGGATGCACTTAGTCGGCTGGGCCTCGACACTCCTAATCGACGTGATAGTCGTACTGTACTTGGTGACATGGTCAAGACACCTGGCTCCGCCCAGATCAAATTCATGAACGCACTTCGCTCCATTCGTGAAGAGTACACGGACGTGTCTCAGCCTCTTCGAAATCAGCTTCCCGGTCCATGGACTGCTCCCTTCTTCCAGGATAATGCTAAGCAAGATGATCTCCCATTCATCGGAGCGGACGAGAATCACCATGCCCAGCCAACTCTGGATGAGTGGTTCGGTAACTTCGGCCTTGGTAGTCGTCGTAGGGCGTTTGGTGCCAAAATCACAAAGGGCCCGTCCAACAAGATTACCGATGACGTGTTGGTGCCTTTGGCAGAGTCTTTGAACTCCTATCTTGACCCTGAGAACCCGGCCAACTATGTTCAGATGCTGAATCCGTTTACTGTGCCAAATCCAAAAGACATTGCTACTGGGCCAGGTTCTAACAACAGCTTTTGGATCAACCCTCCCTTCAACGTGCCCGGCAAGAAACTACAGCCACAACAGCCGGCTCGAAATCATGGAATGGACGGCAAGCCTGATGCAAACAATGCAACTCTAGGTGCCAACTTTGGCAGCTCAAACACGATCATTCATCACCGTGAAGCCGGCCAGTCTAGCACTGTTGTCCCGGATCGTGGAGTTGGCAAATCTAGATCTGCGTCCCAAGATCATTCATCCTCTCCAAGCTCCTCTCTTCCTGGACTAGGAGCTGGACTAGGATCATCTATGGTCTCTCCACTACATGACCGCATTTATGGCAATACCAGCACTTCTCGAGTATGGGGCCTCAAAGCCATGTCTCCTACTGGCCCTGACAAGTCCTCACTTCTTAGTGGACTAGTCGCCGAGAGCGAAGCCGATGATTGAGTGTATGATGATGCCAGCACTGCTCAGCAGTCTACTTTTGGGCGACGCTGAGATGAGTGTGTACGGTTTGCTTGCTTTGGAGTCCTGCAAAACCGTGATTTTGGTGAGCCCATTGATTACGGCTCTGATGAAAACTTTTGCTTGAGCAACGACACATTATTTATTTTGCCCTGGACTTTCACTTGCAAGATCGTTGCTTGGACGCTTCTTGTTTCTGCCTTTTTTACACCTAAACCATGGAGACTATTTCACAAGTCCTTGTACTTGCGATCTAGTCGCGACACATTCGTCATGTTCGTTTTGGACTGTCTTTCACAAGACCCTTGTTTCGGCGATTGAGCCTGAGTCCTTTCTTTAGAGGCTCTTAACGAGACTTTTACTGTTTTCTGGGTTGGCGAATTGCCCGATGTGTTTGGGCTGTGCTCCATGATTCTTGTTTGGGCGTCGTATGGGCCTCATCCTGTACAATTTGTACCAAACTGGGTCTTGGGGGCTATACTTTGCTTGCTTTATATATACTAGGTAGCTATTTATGGGCGAGCTTGTGATGTAGATAAAATGAAGTCTAATACTTCAGCCTTGTTGTCAGCCTTATGTGATTTTCCATGTCTTGGCGCGCATCACGCGCTTAGCGGCTGCCTGCAGCTACTGTAAGTTGTACCTCAAGACTCCATGCATTGGCGATTAGAAAGTTAAACCAAATCACCCGAATACTTTTGTGCACTATTAAGCAATTGCATGATGCTCTGAGATTCAATACTTGAGTCCTTTTTCGCAGAAGGATTTTCCTTCTTTCAGCCATCTACCCGGCCCAAAATGGCTTCGACCGCAGAATCATCAAACTCCTTGAAGCGTAGCAATCCCTCCGATCTATCCTCCGAGAGCCTCAACGACAGCCCCAAACGACTACGATGGGATCATAGCCAACGGCAGCCGAATGGCTTCAAATCAAAACAAGGCGTTACCGATCGCTCCACGGGCCAGCAATTTGCCTTTCCGGGCCTCGAGCAATTCAGCGACAGCGATGCGGACGATGGCGTTAGTGGAGAGGAGAGGAAGGAGAGAGAAACGATGAGAGAAGCTCTAGCTTTTCTACGAGAAGTTCGGTATATAGAGCCAGCCATTGATGAATGAGATCACAGCTAACATGTCTCGTAGATCAGAAGCCGCCGCCATCCCTCAAATAATGATCGCTCCAAAACCTCAACTCCCCTCTGACGAAGACGACGATTATTACTCCGACGACTCACTATACAACGACTCCACTCGCGGCTTCTACGCTGACGGCGCCTACGTCGCTGCCCCACCCATCGGGCCCATTATGCCGCCGAACTACAAACCCTCCAATGCCTCTACAGACCTACCCACGCCTTGCGCAGCCTACACCCATCGTCTCCTCTCCGCCCTCTCGTCCCAACGCACCCTAATAGCTTCCACCCCCCACAAAGCCATACCAGACGGCGCACCCGCGTCCATCACTAGATATATGCACTTTGGCCATTTCCGCACAATGCTGCGCGAGTATCCCCCGCGGCACACACATTTGGCGGCACTCAGCCAGTCTTCGGTGCTGAATTCGCTGGTCTGTGCGCTGCACTTGCTGAGAAGAAGGCAAAATGTGGACAAGCAGATTAGCAGTTGGATCTGGGGGCTGTTTTGTGCGCTCGGAGATGTGGGGACGCTGGATAGTGAGGGGGTTAGTGTGGTTAGGGAGTTGGGGAAACGGGCTGTTTGGATGGGGATTGGGTTTTTGGGTGGTGAGGGCGCGGATCTCACGGAGGGATATGGGGAGGAAGAAGAAGAATTGGACGAGGAAGAGGATGAAATGGAGATTTCTTCCACTAGGGGGACTGCGGAGGTGTTGAGCACTACGATAGAGAATGGGTCTGCCCAGGGTTCTAGTCCTGGCGCGCTGGAGGAAGACGTCAGCGAATCCATGGCACGTCGGCGTAATACGTCGAGTCCAGAGGATAGCGACGACGATCCGGAGCTTCAGGGGACTTTGAAAGATCAAGGAGAGACTCTGGAGGCTGCGAAAGCTCGTTTGCTAGAAGGCATGGAGATCAAAGCAGAGCCAGCGCCAGCAGCAAAGAACAAGCATACAGCGTCGACTGACGAGAACTGCCCGGATGCGAATACTCGAGCTACCATCGACATGATCATCACCATTGCAGGTGAAGTATACGGCCAACGGGATCTTCTCGAATTCAGACAGGTCTGGGGCGGCGAAATGGGTCTCTGGGGATGAAGCATCTTGACGCAGGCCAAGATTCCAAAACATGAATACTTTGTTGACAGTATCCATAAGTTCAGGGGTAAGAAGGCCGACTTCGGGGTTCTCGCTCAACTACAATTCCCATTATTATCCCCATCTGACGTCCAGAACATTTCCTCCGACTTCGCAAGGTCGGTTCTAAGGAAGTATTCCCAGAAATGGCATCTCCCGTCAAGGAGTGATTATGTCCGCCATATACCCGGCAATAATGATACATCCTTCTGTAAGATCATGAGCGGACCCTAGCTTCTCAGCCTTGCCAGCAACCTCACCTGGACGGGAATAAACACAGTATTCTTACGCCCAGATATGAATTTTAAGATATCACCTTGAATGAAAATGTTCTAGAGCCTCTGATAAGACACGAAGCATAGAATAGGTCCGAAATCGCACGAAGCATTGTCATGCTCGTAATGGAGTTGCCACAGGAGTGGAGATTTGTAGTAGGTATATAAGAACCCTTTCGAGTCTCGCCCCCATCTTGAATGATTTATACAAGCAGCTTCAGTCTCAATACCATACTATCCATTTACTTTCACTGGCATTATCTGCTCTTATAGTGAGAAAGACAAGCGCTGTATACATACTTTTACAGTTTTGATCGACCTATAAATACAACTATCATCACAGGCTCTTCTACGATCAAAACAACCAACTATCCATTTCTACATATCATACAACAGCAACAATGACAACCAACAACACCTCCCCACCCATCCACCCAGCAACAAAACTCCGCCGCATAATCGAAGATCCCAACGGCTTCGTCTTCGCCCCCGGCGTCCACGATGGCCTCAGCGCACGCGTTGCACTCGCCTCTGGCTTTGACGTCCTCTACATGGTACCATACCCTTCTCCCTCCAAACTTCCCAGTCCTAACAACCCCCCCAGACCGGCGCCGGCACAGCAGCCTCCCGCCTAGGCCAGCCCGACATAGCCCTCACCACCCTCCCCGACATGCGCGCCCACGCCGAAATGATCGCCTCCCTCAGCCCCACCACCCCCCTAATCGCCGACATGGACACCGGTTTCGGCGGGCCCTCCAACGTGCACCGCAGTGTCCTCGAATATATCCGCGCCGGCGTCGCGGGCGCGCATATAGAAGACCAGACGCAGCAGAAGCGCTGTGGACATTTAAGCAACAAACAGCTCGTGTCGATGGATGTATTTGTGTCGCGCATCCGGGCGGCGGTGGCGGCGAGGAAGAGTGTGGGTAGTGATTTTGTGGTTATTGCTCGGACGGATGCGTTGGCTGGGGAGGGGGGGTATGAGGAGGCGTTGAGGAGGTTGAAGGGGGCGAGAGGGGCGGGTGCTGATGTGGCGTTTTTGGAGGGTGTGCCGGATAAAGAGACGATGGGGAGGGTTATTAGGGATTTGGAGGGGTGGCCGGTTTTGCTGAATATGGTGGAGTATGGTAGGACGCCGACGGTTAGTGTGGAGGAGGCGAGGGCGTTGGGGTTTAGGGTGATGATTTGGCCGTTTGCGGGGATTGCGCCGGCGATGGTGGCGATGAAGACGGCGTATAAGGAGTTGAAGAGTACGGGGTTGATGAAGGGGCAGGAGAAGGTTACGCCGAAGGATCTGTTTGGGATGTGTGGGTTGGATGAGTGGGTGAAGGTTGATATGGCGGCGGGTGGAGAGGATTTTAGGAATGGGGTTTGAGATTGGTATGGTGTCTGATATGCCATTTGGGTATCTACGTGTATATGCTACAGTTGGTGGTTTTACAGGAGTGTAGATGGTAAAGAGGTGTGGAGTTTATACATCGTCTTCTTCTTGGATTATGCCGGCTTCTTTCAGTGCTGAGAGCATCTCGCGCTTGTTGCGACCACGGTTCTTTCTGTTTCTCTTGGGAACTTCGCCTGGTCGGATTCTTCGTAGTTCGCGACTCTTGCCTCCTAGAGCCCAGAGATCGCCCCATTTCGACTTGCGAGCATCACGATAGGCCTGTTTGCCGTTCTTCTTGCTAACGAGCCAGCGTTCATACGTACCTGAGGGGGTACACATATCGAGAACAATATGACCTTTGCGTTTCAGAGGTGGGAGAATCAGTCGTGGTAGAGATAGTGGATGAGGAGCCGGCTTTTGTGGTGCTTTGCTTGCTTTGTCGTCTTCAACATTATCCTCCATTGACTCAACTTCGCCGAATATAGAACTACCCACAGACTCGTGATGCTCTTCCGCTTTCTTTTCAAGTTGCTTATGCCGATGACTCCTGACCACTTCCCGATCCGGACCATATCCGGCAAAAGCCTGATCAGTCGCCTTATCGCCAGTGATCAACTCGTCACGACGAACATCTATCCCCCGTCGAACAGCAATGTAGCTGAACTCGACATCATCGTAGTTGCGGCGTCGTGCACCAAGAACACTCTGAAGGTAAGCTGGTCGGATATAGCGTTGTTTGAAGTGACACCAATCTTTGCGACCTTTAGCCTGTCCAGACTCGGTATAAAGCGGACAGGTGGTGTGGTTGGTACAAGGAGCAACTATCATGCCAGGCTCCTTTACCAGTTCATCTTCCCATGTGATTTTGGCTTTCTTCTGGTGCTTCTCCTTCTCTTTTTTGTTAGGCTTTTTGTCGCTTCCGGTCTCTGGCAATGCCTCGTCTTCCCATTCAATCTCTGGCTCCTCATCTTTCGGTGCTGGTGGATTGGGATCCTCGATACAACGCTTGAGCAAATGCTCTCGAGCGTCCGCAATAGCTTCAAAGCCTCGTGGAATGCCCTTCTCCAGGAGTACAAGAATTCCACCATTCGGATTAAGTAAACTCCAGAACGTTTGTACCAAATATCTCCGCTCCGCATCTCGTGTCAACCGCCAAATGCTATACGGAGCCAATATCAAATCATACTGTTTCCGCGGTGGTTTCCCCTCCGGTTGCTCTTTCGGCACCAAGTCCGGCAATCTTGGAATAAACGTCGTACTATCCAACAACCGTGACGCTCGCTGCCGTATCGGTTCCGCGCCAGTAACGACAACCGCTCTTCCCAGCGGCGCTGGCTTCTTCGCGCCATCCGTCTCGCCTTCAAGCAAGTCTTCAACAGGACTCTTCTCCTCCTCCTGCATTGTTTCCCATTCTGCCTTCAATATCTCTCGCCAAGCCAGTACGCCGGCTCCACCAGACCCAGCATCCAGCACCAACGGTCCACCAGTCTTCCTCAGCAGTCCACGGAGCCACTCGCTCCCCAAGCGCTTTCGTACCTCGACAAGCGCACTAGTTATCGAAGCATAGGCTTGCGGATACATCCCGACCAGAAACGCATTCGCTTCCGCTTCAGTCATCTTCGTCTGTCTAGCCGACAGTGCAACAGGCTGCTGTTCCATTGTCCGCGAGCGCGCAGGCGTACTAGGAGAATACGGCAGACCAACACCGCCAAATACACGCTCAACAGCCAACGTAAGCTGTCGCGTAGTCCCAGCCGTTGACAGCAGCTCAGTAATAGGCTTGACAAATTCCTTCTGAGGCATCTGTATCGAAGATGGCGTCGTCCCAAAGCGTGCAGCAAGTGTGTAAGGATGGGTACGGACATAGTCTGGATCACGAATGAAGATATCCTGCCCTTCATCTTCACGGCGGCGTTCGAGAGCGTCTGCATCCTCTTCGTCAACGAGCTCCTCATTTTCTTCGCTGATGATCTCTTTGGCTTCGACGAGTTCGTACTCGATGCCAGACTCGCCTAGACGGTCGCGAATAGCTTGCCAGGAGCCGTCTTTGCCACGCTCTTGTATATCCTCGTTTGTCTCTTCCTCCTCTGGTTTTTCGGGAGTCGGAGGTAAGGGGTCTCCGTAGTGGCGTTTATAGAAAACCATCTCTTCATCGGTAAGATAGCCTTCGGGAAGTGTATCGCCAAATTGGTTGCGGGCGACTCTGGCGAACTCTTCAGGGTTGTTGCGGCGGACTTCTTGTAGTTCTGCTCTGACTGCTTCTAAGGCAGCTTTGTATTCCTCGTCTGTTGGAGGCTCCTCTTGAGCATCGTTCTTGGCTTCTTCTTGAACTTCCTCCTGGTGCTCCACCGGAAGCGTTGTGGTTTCTTCATCCTCTTTCCCATTATTTGCCTGTATCCGCTCATTCCTACAAACAGCTGATACTCCAAAATGACGTCTCTGGCCATACTGTAGTGCATGTCTAGATTGTTGCCTCGATATCGCTGGTGATGAAGCTCCTAACGACCGTAGCTTCTGTGCTTGTATGAAGGATGAGGGAGAGGAAAGGAGTCGAAGAGAGCAGCGCAGGCACACGAAGCCCTTGACGGATGATTTTAGCATGTTGTACAATCGTGACTATATCATTGCGTAAGTTGTCGAGGAAACGGATGAATCCATTGGAAAGATCCCAAGCATGTGGTTTGCAAGTTGAAGAAATGGAGCTACAATTTTCTGGGATCAAAAAGATGCACGCGAGAGGGACAAGCGCGCCAACCAATCAAAATGTGCCCATTTCAACGCCTTGCCACCAGTTGACCACATCGAATGCATCGCAGTAAAATAGAACGAGTCAATCTCACGATCAAGTCAATAGATATATAAGGGATTTTCCATTCCAACGAATAGCTAATCCTAAGCATACGCACCGCAATCACCGCGCTTTATGACCTGTCTTTGCCTAATGCAGAAAGACTCCAGTATTAAACGACAAGCCACAAGCCGACAGCTGCCTCTGATTTACCGACTGATACAATTTAGACTCTACGACCTCCCCATTGTTGTTTGTTTGGTGTTTGCAAGCTGGGACGAGTACTCGACGCATCGCAATTGACACTGCATCAGCGTTTCCGCTGAACACAGTTAGGCTGGTGTTTTTTGTTGGTTGATTAATCCTTCTTCTTCATGCTCCTCGTCCCCTAAAGAATACCTCCCCACGAGCAGATTTGACCAGACCAACTCAATAACCGAACCACGGCTAACAGATTTGAAGGGGGGATGGGCATGGGATATGATATGATATGATAAGCAGAAAACAAGGGACATTAGGGGCAGTACAGAGGGCATAAAAATGCAAGGGGGGACAGGGCACGTATGGGGTGAGAACAAGTTGAATCCGTTGCCAGAATGGTTCGACCGATGATAACACTCCAGTGAAAGCTGACCAGTGGTGATGACTTTGATCTGATGTAACCGAGCTCAGAAAGAGGAAGGTAGACGATCTGTCGATGGCACTCCAATTGTCCTAATTCAATCGAGCTCGAGAGCTGAATGAACAGAGCAGGATCAAAAGAAGCGGACCACAGGAACAGCGAAGCGAAATCCGAGTAACAAGAGTAGGGTCGAGGCGAGTTGGAAACAGGAGCCATCCATCGAGGCCTGGATGGCGTCGCTGCATTTCCCAGGGGTTGGTGATAAACAAGTAGAATCGCAGGTGAAGCAGTCCAGATCCATTGTCCGAAAAAGTCCACGTTACGATCGCGAATGAAAAGTCATTCAGAAAGTGTTGCCTTGTTCATCTTTACGAGTATGCGATCGAAGTTGCATAGTACCCGTACGTTGTCTGTAGCCGAATTGGTCAGCCAATGATCGAATAAAAACCTGAGATGACCAAAATCCAAAAGCCAATGAAAAAGTGCCCTTACGAAAGTACGCTTAACAGCAAGCTCAGAGTCCAGTACCACGAGCGTTGCCACGGGCGCTGTCCCTGAAAAGCGCACGAATCGTTAGCGGACACTTCCAGTGGTTGAGGAGACGGTAATCGCGAGAATAAAAGCCAGAACATAGTGGACCTGCTACATAAATGTAGACAGACCGGGGCGAACATTCGATGTGGATGGTTGTGTCGCCCAAACAGGGCGGCACTGTACCCAGTTATCGTAATAAAGCAGTAAAGGGGGAAAACAAAAGAGACTTACCCAGGTTGACCAGCTACACGGTTAGAGCGAGTAGCGGGAGTTTTGGTCTGGGTGCCAGTGGCTTGGTTGGTATCCTTGGCATCTGCCTCGGGATCCTTTTGCTGAGCCTGAGCAATGGCTTGAGCGTTCTTTTGATACTTGTAGACGGTCCAGTCAAAGACATAATCGTATTGAAAGCCTTCACGAACAAAGAGATCACGGAAGATCTTGCGGAGGTACGAGTAATCTGGCTTATCGTCGAAGCGAAGAGAACGTGTGTAGTTTAGGTAGATTGCGAACTCATTGGGGAAGCCACGGCAGAGAACCTCAGTAGGGGTCGTCATCTTCTTCTCCATGATTCTATCGTACTTTTGCTTCTTGGTAGCAGCCTTTAGGCCTTGCCATGGTAGAGATCCACGGCAGAAGTAGAGCATGACATAGCCGAGAGACTCCATATCATCACGGCGAGATTGTTCTGATCTGAATTAGAGATAGTGACCCTGAGTTTCAAGTTAAACTTACCGACACCCAAATGAGTGTTGATAGAGGCATATCGAGCAGTGCCAGTCAAGTTCTTGTTCTCACGATAAGGGATATGGAAGTGAGTCTTGGGGTCACGGTATTTCTTTGCGAGGCCGAAATCGATAACGTTGACCTGGTTGCCTCGCTTGCCAATGCCCATGAGAAAGTTGTCAGGCTTGATATCACGGTGGATGAAGGATTTGGCGTGAATATACTCGATACGAGAAATGAGCTGGTCGGCGAGGAGAAGGACAGTCTTAAGGGAAAATTTGCGGTTGCAAAAGTTGAACAGGTCTTCCAGACTTGGTCCGAGAAGGTCTAGGACCATGGCGTTGTAGTCACATTCGGTTCCGAACCAACGCACAAATGGGATTCCAACTCCACCAGCAAGAGATTTGTAGACACGGGCTTCATATTCGAGTTGAGGGTGCTTAGCTTTGACGCTCTCGAGCTTGATGGCAATTTCTTCGCCGGAGATGATGTTTGTGCCTGGTACGCGTTAGTATCACATGAGATTCAGCCTCAGGAACTGCTTACCAAGATAGATGTCACCAAAGCTGCCAGAGCCGATTTTCCGGCCGATACGGTATTTATTACCGACGCGAAGGTCCTGTTCAGGTTCAGCATGAAGGGGCATTGTGTTTTGGAGAAGTGAGGGTGGTAAACAAGGGAGAGAAATTGGTGTAGGTGGAGATGTTGTAGGACGGGCGGGATTGATGGATGGAGGAAGGGAGGGGTTTTGCATACCATAGTAGTCATTTTGGCGTTTGTTATCTCAACCAGGCACTATTGTGTGAAGGAGAAGTAACAGTTGGGTTGTGGGCAAGAGCTTTATTCGAGTTTTGGCAATTTTGGCAGGAATCAGCCTGATCGGGTAGCGTTAGCAGGGTCTCAGACAATTAGCCCAAGGCAATGAGACGTGGCGGTGAAGGCCCAACAACAACTTGTGCAGCTGATGGAATTGGGGCCTTGACTGTTGAGAAATCAAGTGACGGGATTGCAAATTGAATATAGAGCACCAAGGCCGTACTGATCGTCGTAGCGGGAATAGAGTGTAGAACAGAGAGGAGGTGGAGGGAGGATCACACGTACAAAGACCTGTACCGGTTAGGTTTGGCAGCGTTTTGGGTTGTGGCAGGGAAGGGATGGTTACTTTGGTGGATTGGCGGAGGGTGTAGCAGTGCTTGCAGAGGCCAGCAAACAATTGCAAGCCGGTTACTGCAATATAATGGATCGTCTGCCAGCGGTGACAGATCTTGTGGTGGTGAGAAGGATTGGGAATTGAAGATGGAGGAGAAGGTGGAGAGGCAGTTGCAGTGGAAGAGCACGGGTTGTACTGGAGAAGGAAGGACTGACTGCCTGAATGGTGACTGCCCTGTTCAGTGTTGGCCTGCCCAGTGCCTGCCCAGTGCCTGCCCAAAGCAAGTGCCGAACGCCAGAAGGGGGAAGGCACGGAGAACGAGGCAGGAAGGAGCGAGTGAGCGTGCCAAGATGTCTGCGGCAGGCGCCACTCTGGCCAGCCAGCGGCCCCAAAACCCCGCTTGCCCGCCCAAATCAGTGATACTGCCCAGATGCTACTCCAAATTATGTACCCAAATACTTTGTTCTCATGCTGACTTTGTATGAATTGATTCATCTTTTGTTAAAAGTCGAATTGGCTTTTCTATTTTGTGAAACAACCCAATTGGGACAGATCGCGTCTAATGACATTGATTGCCTCTGCTGAGCGGCAAACACCTAGCTCTGTGATCCGTAGCCTGGATGATTGAAGGAATACGGTACATACGGAGTACGCCCACAATTCTCTTCCTTATAAAACTGCTCAGAACCATTTTACGCAGTATGCACATCAATACCAGTAACAATGAAGTGGAGGTGTTTGATACCCACAGAACTAGTACTACTACCTCAAGCTGTCTAAATCATTTTAGCTTCGCGCTTGTCACCAACCACATTCATGGGCAATCATCTTGATGCCGACAAGCCACACCTCAATATATCGCAATGGCTGACCTCGAGTCCTCGGTGAAGCAGCCATGTACTCGCTGTACAACCATCCAATATCCTTCTAGAACCTAATACTTGCAGGTCAGAGCAAAGGTCGCGCACCATCCTCTGTCAAGGGCCTAGACAAGATCGTCCACAATCTGAGATGACACGACAAGAACCGGCCTCCGCATGTCATAGGGCGTATTCATACTCCGGATATCAAAAATACCACTTCATCTAACCTTCATTCTCGGGGAGTATGCGGCTATTCTTTGACTTCCGAGCTTTTCCACCCCTACCTTTGCACTCCCTGGACCGTAACTACCTACCGCTTTATCACGTTATGTAAAATCGCTCCTTCAATGTTGGTACAGACCATAAAGTTATCGCCTGACCTGCAAGTCACGACCGATCAAGCGCGTGCTTTTAGGCGAGGCATTGACCAGTTGATGGCTTGATTCCCCAGCTTTGTTCGTCAATTTTATGGCTCATTTATTGGTCAAGTTTGGTTTCTTCCAAATGCACATAAACATTCGAGGCGCTAAGATATATCCCCTATTTGGTTCTTTGATTGCTGATTGGTTTATGGAAGTTTAAATCAGGTATTAGATTCAGCCTTCTGCGTTCAGCCAGCTTTAGCCTGATGCATGTTGACTGAGTTGTCTTGCTCCTCGCCTCACAGTTTGATTTTATGCTGGCCCGGGTGTTAACGCCGGTCAATTGATCATTCAAAGACAGTCTGCTCTAGTTTCGACTTATATCGATCCATTGCAACACCGCAATTTTCTGGTCTGCTTCCTGAATAAGCTCTGCAATCTTGCACTGCCCACAAGGCTGACCTGACGAGCAATACGGAGTACCGAGAAAATGTATAGATATTGCGGCCTCTTGCTTGGTGTAAGTTGTTCATTAGGCTGAGACTCGCTGAGCTCAGAAAGGGGACTTTCCAACCCCTTTAGCTCAGCCACCAAACGTCCAACTTCAACCCGCAATTCGACCACAATCTATGCCTGATTATCTTCTGTTCCTTTCTAGCTCTTTTACTTCGCAAGTGATAAAGTCCGACTGATGTCTTCACTTTGGTTCTGGTGATTGATTGTTTCAACTTTGCCTGGATAGCTGAGTAGAGTATCATGGTCGCTCAATCAGCCTCTACATCCTCTGAGCAATATATTCACAACCACCTGAAGCTTGAACATTCAATCAGAGTGCTCAAGCTGCTGCCGTCCAAGTTTAGAGGAGCTACTCTACATGTCGAACTCTCGGAAATTCCACTTCCCGACAGTAATATCACATCAACATATGAAGCATTGTCCTACACATGGGGACAGAAAGACCCAAACTCGTATGTGCTATGCCATGGAAAACGCCTCTCTTTAACCCCCAATGGAGTTGCCGCACTACAGCAAATCCGAAACAAACGCAAGTCCCGCATCCTCTGGATGGACGCGATCTGCATCGATCAATCGTCAAACAACAATGTGGAGAAAAGCTCACAAGTTGGTCAAATGGGCAAAGTGTACCACAAGGCGAAGAAAGTCATTGTCTGGCTGGGTCCTGGGACACTGGAATCAGATGCTGCGATGAGAGTGCTTAAGCTAATGAGCTATCCCTTTGGAACGCAAATCATGGGTAACAGCATGATTGCCAGATTATATCGTAAGCATCCTGCATCTCGTTATTCAGAGTCCCTAGCTGATGATGATATCTAAGTCAAAAATCCGGACTACTTTAAAGATCTCTTTGCTCGAGCTTACTTTCAACGCGCCTGGACTCTGCAAGAATGGGCCGCGGCATCACGGATAGAGATGCTGTGTGGTACCAAATCTCTAAAGGCCAAAAGTCCGAAGAAACTGAAAGATAGCATACCGGATCATACTGGCCGCGCCTGGTTACCGGATAGTCCAGAGGTGATTCACAAGTATTTCATGCCACTCCCAGATTTTGAGCCACACGATAAAGACGTCTTCAAGACTGGATCGATACTTGATGCCTCCATAAGCATTCAAAACATGATAAAGAGAATGATAATGATAAGTGCAGGCTTGGCTCTACAAGCCCAAGATGACCGAGACAAGGTTTTTGCTCTCCAATGGATACTGCAAAGCATCGGCGTGCCTTCCCAAGTGCCTGATTACTCAAAGGGGTTCGCAACAGTCATGCTGGACTTCAGCAAGCTAGTCATAAACCATTTCACTGTCTTGGATGTTTTGTTGTATTCATACTCCCGCAAAGATCTTGAAGACTCGAATGCTCTTCCGAGCTGGTGCTTGTCCATGGAACCAATACCACGAGTATACGAAATATTTGCCTCAGACTTGCTCTATTCTACTGGCGGCTTCACGAACCTTCCGCGTCACAACTACGCGGATATATTGATAAAAGCCTGCTCGCGTATACCACAGTGGAGATTCGAGGACAACAAGTTACTTCTTCCTGTTCATCACATATCTCGAGTAGTGTATCGTCCATCGCCACTTCAAGTGCAACCCTCGGGTTATTTAGAAGACCTATATGCGAAGAAGGGATTCATCATTACGATGGTAAGCCATCTTCAAAGCCGCGGAAGTTATAACAATGACGAAGAATTTCTTGGAGCCTTGAAGATTGTGCTCAGCAACACTCCTGCGCGAGACGAGCTCCAGTATTTAGGCGAGTGGCACAAGGTAATAAAAAAGCTGTTATCGCTAGAGCATCTACAAGATCTGGAGGCTTTGGGAGAAGCATTTAGTGAGAAGAAAGATCGATTGTTCAGTGGGGGCATTGACTGGATTGACTGGATTTTGAAAGATAGCACTTTCAATCGAGGACTAACATTCTTCATTGACAGCAATGGTAGACTTGGTTTAGCCCCTGATACCATCAAAGAGGGCGACGTAGTGATGGGCCTCTACCACGCGATGAGGCTGTTCATACTTCGTCCTTGCGGGTCTGACTACAAGCTTGTTGGTCCGACTTTTATGGATGTTGAAGATAGAGCTCAGAGTTGGAGAGAAATGCCTGTAGAATCAATACAAATGATCAGTATTATTTGATTGAGATCATATTCATAATCACCTGTGAATATGCCTGTGCATCCAAAGCAGCAGTGTGTCTCCACCGAAAGACACTAGTTCATCTCGGTCAATTGAAGAATATCAGAATCGTCATGAGACGCTAGCATAATAACGAAACGGGTTTAGAACCGAGGAACGGCGGGTGTGGTACCAGGCAAGCGGACAGCTCGCTTCTATCATTCAATGCTCTGTAAACTGGCTCCCTATTTGTACATATGGCTGCCACTGCTTTTATGCCAATCCTTCTTATCCCCGATTCGTCCAGAGTAAGTTTTTAATGCTCGGCTTTAGGCTTGACCAAGTGATTGCGAGGATCGTTCTTAAATTCGTCGGCTAAAAACATATTAGCAATGAACCCATAACGCCTTGATGAAGCCGCTCCGCTCGGTCATAACGTACTTTGTGCCATTGCTTTTGCGCCTTGACTGATTCCATATAGCACAATGAGGCCTGTAACGATTGTATTAGAGCTCTATTCGTATGATATTGGGCGTTTTCGGTAATCGTAAGGTAGAGTATCGCGCTGGTCGAGGTAATTGAAGTGCTAGACTACTTACCAGCAGTGTAGAATGGCCACATTGGCTTCACTATAAATCGTTAGTATAAATCGGACGCAATTACTCATAGCAACACTCACAAACTGGCGTGGGCCACTTTCGTCCTAACCAGCCAGTAGCAGCCATTGTGTGTGATTGAGTCGGTGAGAGGGATTTCGGGATTTTAGTGGTCGTTGGCGAGGCTACTGAGTTGAATTGAGATTGGTAGCTTGAAGAATCTCTAGACAAGTCGGGATTTGATGGAAGGTTGTCGGCGAAAAATCGGCTGTCAAGCTCCAGAGCCGCTAAGGCGCTAGGCTTGATTGGGGAGTCGCGCGCTGTTTTGAACCACCAACAAGCACGCTGCAGATCAGAGCGGCCGTTTATTTTAAGGAAGAGACGAAAATTATCGCGAAACACAGAAGGATAGTTTTCTCACGAGGGCGGAATGCCTACAGCGTACAAACACCCGGAAAGCTAGCTTGCATTCTCAATTCGAACGTCCAAAGACACGATCTCAAACCGCAACATCATGAACAACTCACTGGAAGGCTGCGTGTCATCGCTACGTGAGTCACTCTCACTGTTGGATTCATCAATCAAGACACTTGATGCTGGAGTGAATGATTTTCCGCGTCTCAGCAAAGTGCTGCAATCCACAAGAGTATGTACATCACAAAGATACCAAAACATGGCTAATCTTCCAAGCACTTTGAACTTGTCTCCGAACCAGACCTACACAGCGCTCAATCCGCACTACGATCCGAAATACAACCTGAAGTCAACGCCCTACTAAACCGGGTGGAGGCGCATCTAGACAAACTGGAGCGACGAGAACAGGCTCTTATGGCGAAGTGCGAATTACAGGAAGGCCGATTGGGAGATGCTCCAAGTGCTGCGACTCCAAGAACGGGTCTCTCAGGATCTACGATGTTCGGCAGTGGAGGAGCAGTACCGGTGGCTAAGATGAACCAAGTACGGCAGAAGAAGGAACGGCTCAGCTATGCGATCGATCGGCTACAGTTGGAGGCTCAGCAGAAGGAGCGGCAATTGAGGAAGAGTTTGGCCGCACCAGCTGTTCTCGATTGAATGTGAGATATGGGAGCTACGAGATGATGAAGATACGATACATTGCATTGATACCCGGCTTGCTTATGTTGGCGCTTCAAGGCCCTGAACTATTGTTACGATATTTGTGAACACTACTAGTGGTATAGCATTTTCCAGCCACCCAAGTATTGACATGATTTCAAGTCTTATATGTTTATACTATGAGAGAAGAAGATTACATATTATCCGAAAATAACCTTCCTAACATCTGTACGTCTGGCAAGAATTGTGGCAAGCTTCCAAGTCGAATAGTGGGAAGATATGTCCCTTTTGCGCCCTAGCCCTTCAACATGTTTGAAGATGTTGTTCAACATCAAGGGAATGCTGACTTAGCACAAATTATATAAGTAGTAGATACTTCGTACACCTTAGATTAAGGACTAGTCCGTTTTAATATTATCTTCTACTACCTAAAAGCTTGTCCCTTTTAATTACTTTCTAATAGGTTATGAGCCTAAAGTACGCTTACTACTACTCTCTTTATAGCTTTATTCTCTTTCTACTAAATAAACCTCTATAATAATACTATTAATAAGTAGTAGTATTATTACTATTTATTTACCTTATAATAGTAAGTATTAATTTACCTTAGTGGGCTATAATGCTCTACTATTTCCTAAAAGTAGTTTAACTACTTATTAAGGTAGTTATAACTAAAGATTAGTTACTAAGAGTAGCTAAAGCTATAGTAAGATTGCTAAGTTCTAGGTCCTATTATAGGATAGTACTAACTAATTACTTTATAAGAAAGTTATATTACTACTATCTAACTAGTATTACTTTTTAAATAAAGCAAAAAGATAAGTAAAGATTCTAAATTATTAAGAACTTACTATAAATTATAAAATTATTACTATATTATACTACTATATAGTAATAATAAAGGATAAATTTCTTTAAATTTTATTAGTTTATAGAGACCTAAACTTAGTAAAGCTTTAGGTATAAAAGTCTTACTAGAAGTAAATAGAGATTATATTAGAAAGTATAAATTCTATCTTTATTATCTTTATATATAGATATATAATTCCTTTTAATAGAAATTAAGTCTTAGTAAGAATATTGTCTAAACGTAGCTATTAAAATAACTTAATACTATAATAAGAAACTAGCTAATACCTAGTTAGGTAAAGCTATAACTAATAAGACTAAAATAAAGATTAAAACTAAGGCTAAATAAAACGCTAGAGTCTAAAAGAATATTAATAAAACCTATACTTATAATATTACTAAACTCTACTATTAGTCTAAGCTTTATAAAAAGTAAGAGTATTATAAATTAGATAAAGGTAAGAAAGCTCTAGCTAATAAAGCTATTATTAATACTAAGACTATTAAAGACGCTACTAAGTATTACTATTAGGCTAAACTTAAAGCCTTACTAAACTAAACTTTAACTAATAGTTATATTATTAAGATATAACTACTAGATAAATACTTTAATATAGATAGCTCTATTAATAGCTTAGATTCTAATAGCAAAGTAAATTATAATACTTTTACTTAATTTCTATAATAATAAGGCAGTATTAATATTAAGATATTTAGAGCTCTTCTAGTAGCTATAAAGACTACTACTCTAGATAGAAATTTAAGAGATTTATTAGACTCTAACTTAATCCTATCCTTCTTATTATTATCCTTAGTATAATCTTCTTTATCCTTAGACTTATCTTTAGACTCTAGAATTTAGGAAATTACTTCTTTAGAAAATCTTCTATTTCTTACTATGCCTCTAAAAGCTACTTATAAGCATAAGGCTACTACTATCCTTATAGCAACTTAACTAAAACGTACTACTATTATCTTTACTAGAAGGGCTACTATTAAAGTTACTATATAAGAGGCTATAGCTAATACTATAAGAGTAGAGCTAATAACTACTAGGGCTTAAAAAACTACTAGAGTTAACTAACTAGTAGACTTTAACTCCTTAATACTAGACGCTACTACTTAGTAAATTATTTAGTAAGCTATTACCTTATAAATAGAAATATTTTATAAATTTCTTACTAAAACGTATAGCCTACTAATAAATAGGATTATAAAGAAGTCTTCTATAAAGAAAGTAGCTCTTGCTACTACTACTATCTCTCTATCTAGATTATTATTAAACTTTATTATTCTCTCTAATTCCTTAAAAGAACTTTCTACTAATAAGCTAAAGCCTAAGCTAGATAATATTCTTAAGGCTATTTACTCTATTAACTATAAGCGCCTTTAAGGCTTAGCTAACTAGAGACTCTAGAGACTACGTTTTAAACACTTAATAAAATCTAATAAGCTATAGAGCTTCTTCTCTAGTAATAAAGCATATCTTCTTACTAAGATTCTTAGTAATTAGGCCTACTAGTACTATTATAATACTAAAGCCTATAAAATTCTTTATGCTACTATAGAACTAGATATAAAAGTAATAATTATTAATAAGTTTAACGTATCTAAGGCTTTATTTATTCTCTTAATTTAATATAAGTTAGCTAGTTTCTCTTATATTAAGAGGGTCTTTAATAAACTTTAAGACTATATATAGTAACTAAATAGATCTATTGCTACCTTTTAAGACTTTATTCTTAAAATTAAGACTAAGTTCTATAAACTTAAGAAAGGCTAAGAAATTCCTAAATACTTCTAGAATATCTAGTTCCTAAAGAACGTTTTAGCTATTATAAATAATATTATTATTTCTCTATACTAGAATGCTAAATACTAAGATTTAGCTACTAATAAACTCTTTATAGAATTTAATAAGCTAGTAGCTATTATTTATACTAAAGAGGAGTTAAAAAAGGATAATAATATAGCTTTTACTATAATTAACTTTAGTACTAAAAGCTAATCTTATCTAAATTATCTTTATTTATAATATAGTAACTTTAATAAACCTAGTAGCTACTTTAATTAATTAGCTAATACTAAACTTAAGAAAGCCTTTTTTAAGTCTTAAGAGAAGCTTAATAAATACGTTAAGGAAGCTACTAAATATTTAGTTAGCTAGTAGGCTAAAAAGGACTAAGGTATTTAGATTAAGGGTAGAGCTTAAGAATGCCCTTAATAATACTATTCTTAATAATAATAAGGTTAGTTTTACTAAGGCTATTCCTCTTAATTATAAGGCCGCCCCTATTAACTCTTATAAGGTTAACTTAATATTAATAAGCGTAATTTCTATAACTAAAGTTAGATTAACTATATTAAAGATAACTTTAGTAAGAATAACTACGAATATAACTAAGTTTAAATTATAGTTAATATTATTAACCTAATTACTCTCTTTATAATTAATATAGATAAGAAGTTTTAGAGTAACTTAGTCTTTGCTATAAAAGCTTAGGAAGGTTAAGTTTTAGACTTAAGTACTTTCTACTATATTATTAGTAACTCAAGTTATTTTACTAAAAAATTTATTAATAATAGTAATAATTAATAACTATTAGGACTTAGTAAAAATATTAATATTAAAGGAATAGGAACTACTTATATTCCTACCTATATTACTAACTTAAATAGTAATAAAGTCTATAAAACGTTTATCCTTAGTAATATAGTCTATATCCCTAGCTTATCTTTTAATATTATCTTACTAAAGAAGCTTTTCCTAACCCCTAATAGTCTTAAGACTAACGTTAGAGTTTAGTTTAAAGGCTCTAAAGCTTAAATTCTTCGTAATAATAGTTCCCTTATTAGTATAGTAAGCTATCTTACCTAGTAGCTCTATACTCTTTAATAACCTCCTTTAGACACTATCCTTATATCTAAATAGTAAGTATAGCTCTACACTCGCTAACTACTAATAGATACTATCCTTACGTCTAGAGAACGTATAGTATCTACTAAACTCTAGCATTAACGCCTTAGGTATATAAGCAAGATATATTTATAACGTACCTTAAAGAGCTAAATTAAGCTTACTTACTCCTATATTACTAACTATGCTACTTATAATAAAGCAATAGGAGTTTAGTTTAATTACTTAAAAGCTATATAGAATTAAGTAACTTAAAGGCTTAAGAGAGTATATATAAATCTTAGTAGTCTCTTTACTAACCTTACTACTATAAGTAGTAAAAAGGAGTAAAAGCTATACTAGCTTATTATTATAAATAACTATTCTTAATTTTATTAAGTCTACTTTATATTATTAAAGGCTAACGTACTATTCCTTATTAAAGAATAGTAACTCTAAGTTAAGAATAAATATAGTAATAAAGTTAAAGTTATAAAATATAATAATAGTTTAGAATTCTAAAATATTAATATAGATACTATATAGTAAAAGAATAAAATCTACTCTAAACTAATAGCTCTATATAATCCTAAATAAAATAGAGTTTCTAAAAGAAGTATATAATTCCTAGGTAATATAGTCTATTTACTACTATACTACGTATACCTCTTACTAATACTATATACTAAAATAATTAGTACTATAGCTATTCTTATTAATGTTATAGCTACTTTAGTTAATTACTAAGATAAATCTCTATATAAGATATTCTACGATAAGGAACCTAATCTCTTAAATCTCTACGTTATTAGCTCCCTTTACTAAAAACCTATCCTATAAGATAGCCTAAAGAAAACTAATACTAGAATAGAATAATATTTTCTTCTTAACTATAGTAGATCTAGCTATAGTATTTAAATTAAAACTAACTAGTATTATGTCTAGAATACTAGTAAAGGTCTTATTAAGATTATTAGAGATCTTTAATTTAAAGAAGGTATATTTTCTAAGCAATTAGAATTTCTACTATATATATTTAACATTCTTTAAATAGACTATCTTATACTCTTTACAAGTCTTTATTTATATATTATCTTTACTTCTATTAAAAGGAAGCACTTTTATAAATATAAAGCTACTAACTACTTTAAGGAGGAGTATAATAAACTAAATTAGTCTTTAACTTTGCTTTATAATAATATAGTTATATCTAATAGAGAACTTATTTATTACGTTCTAAATAATAATAAAGATACTTACCTTACTATATTTACTAATAAGGAGAAATTTAATCCCTTATTACTACTTACTAAGGAATAAATTACTAAGAGGAATAATATTAATAAAATCTTAATAGTTTATAAAGAATAGAGAAGAGAGGTATAGGCTATTATTAAGTCTAAGCCTAAAGAAGATATCCTTAAAGAAATTACTAAGCGTATTAAGATTTTCTTAATTACTAAAAAGTATTAAACTATTAGACTCTCCCTTATAGCAATACTACTTAACTTCTACTTCCTTAAAAAAGATAGAAATAACCTTAAACTAAAGAACTATGCCTAAATACTTAAATCTCTTTTTATTCATAACTAAATAAATGCTATTAAAGATAAGTATTTATTCTTATTAGATAATAGTATATAGGACGTAGTTCTTTACCCTCTAGAAGGCACTTATATTATATCTAATAGATATATCCTTAAGATTAAATAGAACTTAGAAAGTAATATTACTTACTATAAGGTATACTAAGTTACTTATAGCTTTAAGTAAGTATATAAAATTAATTACTTTAAAATTTTTACCTTTATAGTTAAATTAATAAGTTAGAGACTACTCTTTATACTAGCTATCTTTTATAATTAATACATCTATTAAATAAATATAAAGACTACGTTCCTCTATAGTAATATAAACTTAAAAAGAGATATTCTAATAATCTATATAGAACTACTACTAAACTATACTTATAAAGGTATAGTTACTAAACTTAATAAAGCTATTTATAAACTTAAGTAAGCTTTCTAGATTTAGTTCCTTACTCTTTAAAAGGTACTTATAGATTTTAGCTTTAAACTCTATTCTTATAATAAGAATATCTTTATTAACTATAAGATAAAAGTTATTATTACTATCTACGTTAATAACTTCTTAATATTTAATAAGAACCTTAAGGTAATTAAGTCTCTTAAAAAGAGACTTACTAGACGTTTTAAGATAATAAATCTTAGTAAAGTATCCTATTACCTAAGAATTAAGATTACTTATAAAAAGCTTAGTAGAGGGTTAAAACTTATAATATCATAAGGCACTTACTACTAAAAAATTCTTAATAACTTTAAGTTTAATAGTATTAATAAAGAAGTTAAGACTCTAATACTTAATAATCTTAAGCTTATTACTAATACTAATAAAGCTAAAGAGTAAGATATTAAGTAGTACTAATCTCTTATTAGCTTAGTAATATATCTTATACTAGGTATAAGACCTAACCTTTATTACTTAATATTAGTCCTTAGTTATTTCTCCTTAAATCTATTAAAAGAGTATATAATAGCTACTTAATATCTTCTTAAATATCTCTATAGGACTAAGAACCTTAGACTAATTATTAAAAGTAGTAATATAGAAATAAATCTAGTAGGCTAAACTAACTCTAATTAGGGAAGAGATAAAGAAAAGAGAAGATTAATAGAAAGCTACGTCTTTAAGATTAATAGTATAGTAATTAGCTAGAGCTCTAAATAATAAGCTATAGTAGCTTTGTCTAGCTATAAAGCTAAATATATTACTAAATCTAAAGCTACTAAAAAAGTAATCTAGCTTAAAGGACTAATATTTAACTTTTAGTATAAAGGCCCTTTAGCTATTACTATCTATAGTAATAACCTTAGAGCGCTAGTACTAGCTAAGAATCTAATATTTTATAAAAGGTTAAAGTATATTAATATCTACTATTACTTTATTTATAATTAAGTTACTAAGGGCAAGATTAATATAGATTAAGTCCTAATAGTAAAGAATATTATAGATAGCCTTATAAAGCCTCTAATCTCTATAAAGTTTAAAATATATATTAAAGAGCTTAGTCTAGTAAATTTAGGAAATTACGCCTAAATAATATATAATTCCTTAGTTTATATAAAAGCTATATCTATATTAACTTACCTTAATATAGTAGCGTATAGCTTTATAGCCTCTAGCTAAGTACTAACTTATACTATATACTAGTATTATATAATTTAAAAGAGATAAGTATTTTAGGTAATATAAATAGGATTTATAATTTTAATTTATACTACTATTAAGGGGAAGTGTTTAAAGATATTATTTAATATTAAGGAAATGCTGACTTAGCATAAATTATATAAGTAGTAGATACTTTGCATACCTTAGATTGAGGACTAGTCCGTTTCAATATTATCTTCTACTACCCAAAAGCTTGTCCCTTTTGATTACCTTCTAATACAACACATTTGATCTCTTCTTGAGCAAGAACAGGCTTCCATCTTCCCCGTCTCAACACAACCTGGGCCCATACAAATCAACATATTCAAAAGAGCCAGGGATTTCAAGTACTAATCAACAATTTCGGTTTCATGCAATCATAGTACGTTGGGCGGAAGCCTATGTCTGCGGACGGCTCTCAAATAGGGGAGTCGTCAACACCCCAAGAAAGACACCATGCAGGTCCAGAAAAGAAGAAGACCCAGAAGAACAAAGCCTCTACTGGAGCTTCCGCGGCTGGAGTCCGAGCACTCAGTGCTCAAGTAGTCGGATTTTATTTCAGGGCGCCGATGAAGGCATTTTTCCGATCGAGAGTTGAGTGAGTATGATGCCCAATAAGATCTAATATTGGCTAACGAAGTTTTCCAGTTATATGGTATTGTAACTTGACCAGTCTAAGCGATGGTAATATACTGACTTACTGCAGGCCTATGCTCGGGCCATTCATCCTCACTACAAGTCTGGCCAAAGCTGGTCATGGAGGGTCTCAACGCCGGGGCTTTTGGCAAATGCTATCAGAACTGAAGGATGGATGTTTTTGCCAAAGCAATTATTCCCTCCAATGATTGCCAATATCAGGTAGGTCTGAATGACTGAGTTGATCGTTACATTGCTAACCTTACGGACAGCATCGGAGCTGTGCTTTATACATCATATTTGCACATGCTAGGGAACTTGCATGAGCCTTCAGCCTATGCTTCAAGGCGAATCATGCCGCCGCCTGAACCCAAGCACACCATGTCAGCTGGTTTTATAGCCGGGTCCATTCAGTCGGTGTTTGCAGCTCCGATGGACGCTCTCCAGGTTCGCTTCAAGATGAGTGAAATGCTCGAGGGGCGCTACAGAAATATGTGGGATTATGCCTTCAGCAAACTTCGCGAGATTGGTGTACGTGGAATCTTCGCTGGATGGTCTTTGACCTTCGTGAAGGACGCCACCAGCTGCGCTGTGTTTTTTAGTACATTTGAATACGTTAAAGCCCAGGCCTACTACGCTTTCCTACCATTCATATACAGCATTGGAAATCGCCAAGATGCTTACGATCCAACTCCAATCACACCCCACTATATGATCGAGCCAGCATTCTTGCTTATGGCTGGAGCAGCGGCGACGGTCACACAGCAAAGCATCCAGTTTCCCCTGACTCAAGTTCAAACTGTACATTACAACCGACTGGAATCTCTGGACTATGCAGCTCGTGCTGAAAATAACCCACGGAATGTGCTCCGTCTCTATTATAACGCATACATGGAGACCTTCCGGCAGGCAAAACTTGAAGCTCAGAAGGTCGGTGGCATGCGGCGTTGGTTATATCAAGATTTTCTGTGGTCAACACTGAGACAAACACCTAGTACCAGTGCCGGTTTGATTGTATTTGAAATTGTGAGAAGGAAGTATGGCATCGACGAAGGCGGTGGTCTCACAGATCTGGGCGGTAAGCAATTCATATTATAACGCTTTAACTAGTACTCTAAGAAGGTTGCGGAAACTGTTCGCCTAGCTAGAATGTACCATAACTACTGTATAAAACAACCGGCACGGCTATCTTAGATTGATAGAAGCAGGATATCAAATGGCGAACTCGCCTAGAATTGCATAGCAATGAACATTCATCTCACGAATATAATATTTGAGCAGCTTCATAAACTCCGAACCCAAATTCGTAGATCTCAATGCCAGAGCGGTAAGCAAACGCAGTGAATTCAACTCCGCTGCATTTGAATCACCAGATGCAAAATAACCAGTCTCTAATTAGTAATCACCCTTTCATATTTGACTTTTACGAACCTAAAAGAGCTGACAATTTGTGTTTATTCGAACCTTCGTATTTGCAGTTGAGCGGGGTGGTCATACCTTTTCGACCTTCGAATCTAAACACGATCCTTCTCCCTGTCACACTCTTTTATTCATTAGGTAACGACTAACAAATTGGCCAAATGGATCAAATTCCAATAGAAGAAATGGACCGATCGGACGAGCAATGGCAAAGCATATTCGACTCTGTCAAAGCCGAGCTAGACAGCTCCAGCGACTCGAAGCCAACATCAAATCGTCCACGACTTACGCCAGAGCAACTGGCGCCATTCATCGACCACACCATACTAAAGCTAGATGCAACCGAAGAACAAGTAGACAAGTTATGTGAAGAAGCAAAACACTGGCACTTTGCAGTAAACCTCTTCCAACTTCTAAATAGCAACATCAACTAACCGCCCCAGGCTATCTGCGTCCGCGAGAACTTCGTCGCTCGCGCAAAGAAAAGTCTCCAAGGCACCAACATCCACATAGCCTGCGTCGTAGGCTTCCACGAAGGCACACAACCAACAGTCTTCAAGCTTGAGGAAGCGTCGAGAGCGATCGCCGCAGGTGCCACAGAGCTGGACATGGTGTTGAACCGCGACCTTCTCAAACAGAAACAGTATGCGGCAGTATACGAAGAGCTGAAAGCCATGAGAGATGTGGTGCCAGAACCTGTGGAGTTGAAGTTGATCTTGGAGACGTCAGAGCTAGATAAGGCAGAGGTAGTGTATGCTTCTGTGTTGGCAGGGTATGCGGGCTGGGACTATATCAAGACCAGTAGCGGGTTCTGTGGGCGTGGAGCAAGTGTGGAGGATGTTCGGTTGATGAAGCAGTTAGCAAGCATTCTTGGGAAAACGCAGTCTAAGGAGATGAAAGTGAAGGCATCCGGTGGTATCAGATCATTCAAAGATGCAATGGACATGATAGTCTTCGGAGCAAACAGAATAGGGGCAAGCGCTGGTGTCGCAATGATGGAAGAGGCGGTGGAAAAGTCAAAATGATTTGGGGATATAAGGGTATATTTGCAAAATAATAAACCTATCACGTCCGAATAACTACAGGACGGTATCCAACCAGCGCCTCCTATTTCCAAATCAAAGTCTAATTATACTAACATTGTCGATGTCATATTGCATCAGTCCCCTTTCTGTTACGATAATTAGACTGTGGCAGCAACTGGCCAGATATCGTCATCATCCAGGCTCGTTTGGCGGTCCAGCAAGTCCCATTCTCGCTTCTAGCGTCTCATGGTGCCTCGATCAGTTTCCACCAAAGGACTGAGTGGAGGCACGTCGTCGTTGTCGTCCTTGTTGGGATCTTCGTCGAGGTTGGGTGGTAGTGCCCGGAGCCATTCTTTGATGATGCTCGTCTTGATAGCTTGTTCTTCTTCGCTGCTTTCACGACGCCTAGGTCGCGTGACCAGGCTGGTCAAAGTGCCTTCGAGGGTTTTGGACGAGCGCTTGGTCTTGTTGGCTGTGTTGCGCGCGCTGTAGGCTGGATAGAAGACTTCATCGCCTGTCCAGGAACCTGATGAGGATGGCGGGTAAGTTGTGGCCACTGTAGTACCTCTCACAAGAGTCATGTGATCGTCCGCATTTTCAGAAGGGTTTCGATGGTGATTGGCACTGAACAAATGTGGATTATTGACAGTGGATGTGTGCGGTGGAATGAAGAGATTTCTGAGCGCAGTTGGGTGCTGATTGATGGTCTCGCCATGAGTGGGTGTAAGTGTTTCGCTCACAGGTCGCGACATGCGTAGGCAAATCGGAGGATTTCTCCTCGCACTCGTGTTCGCTTGGACAAATGGAGCACTGCGCTGGATAGGTGTATGAACGTCGCGCTCAGAATAGTTAATGGACGGGAGCCCTGAGGGGAGGAGAGGACGAGACATCTCGAACTCGTCACTCCGATCTCCCAGATGTTGCGTCGTGGGTAGAAAGAATGAATCACCTTCGCAGCAGCTGTCAGCGGAAATATTGAAAACTAGTGGGAATGATTTTTTACCCTGAATGGCTGCCATGGTAGTGGTTGGGACCGATCAAGTCTTCGGGAACTAATATAGGTACCACGAGAACAGCGGCGAGGCTGACCTCCTTGGGAAACAGATTAACCAGTATATGGAGGGATTTCTGTCCAGCGATAACGAAATCAAAAGAGATTCTTTGCCTCAAAGGATTGCGATTGAGGATTGCTTCATGGCTATGAGATTTAGCGAGAATGCAAGACTTGAAGATGAGGTCAAGATGTAAATACCATAATATGGGAGGAGCATTCAAGTTGAGTCTCAGTTACGTCCTGGTCCCTTGTGCCTCCTTCATTGTCTTGTAGGAAAGGGCAAACAGTGCTGGTGTTGGAGGTAAGAGCCATCTGTATCTTACCGATTGGTCTGATGACCGTAGACCAAAGAGATCTGGATTAAGGATTTGGTGTTAAGTGATCATAAGAACACAGTGAACGCTTTGCTTGTCAAAAAAGATATCATGTACTCAAGTATAAGTGTCTCATAACTTGAATTGACATGCTCAGTACATCAAGTGAGTAATGGACGGCTACCAAATGGATATCTCGATTTATTGTGCGCTCATCTTCTTATATCAGATTGCCCACATATGACTTTAGACTTACTATTTCAGGACGTTCGAAATCCGTTTACAGGTCAAGTCATTCATTTCTATCTTTGGCAGCCGGCATCATCAGTCGTACAAAATTCAGAAAGGGAGATGTTGGCGAGAAGAAAGGTGTGATCTGTATAATATTTAGATAATTGTGAATCGCATTGCCGACATGGTCCCAGTAAATTTGGTTTTCAGCATCTTGATCGTGAAGTGTTTTATTTTCCGTACTCCCACGGTTTTGCAGGTTATTGGTCAAGCTTTCAGGCGTGTTGCAAGACTTTGGTGAGACCTTTGCGATGGCCACTTCCAGGAGAAGCAGCTTCTTAACAAGCGAAGTGAATGGCCATACGTTGAATCAATTCACCTGGGAACAAAAGAAATGGTCTTTTTTATTTATTCTCCCCTGAGCCAGATGTGAAACAAAGCCGACACCCCGAAGGCCCGGAAGCGATGTCTTACTCGAGTAGCCTGCAGCATTTGATTAGCGTTGAAACTGCATGAAGAAAGGTACTAGATAATAACAACTCCGTACGACGAGTTGTTTGTATGACCAGGCACGACATCGATATGTGGGCAGTATCTGAAGAGAATAAAAGCCTGGATCTCGATTGGCCCGTAATCAGACAACCGGGATAATTAAGTACTTAAAGTTACGAATGACTCGGAACGAGGCTATTCTATCAAAGAAAATCTGCTGATAAGATTAGCTAAGAAATCTCAATGATGTTTGTTTTCTTGTTGGGCGAATTGGAGGCTAGAAGGCAGGAAATAACGTGGAAGCGGCACACCAAAATAATATTGGAGCAATTCATCTATTTCAAAAGCCAAGGCAAACAAGGGCCGAACGAACTATAAGTGGAATACGTGAACTTATGAGGCTTCTTATTGATTTGAGGTTTCAAAGCTGTCCCATTGGCAGTCCTGTTGAACGGGTGTTGCCTTACAGGAATAACCTGGTTGTAAAAGAACAAGATTTAAAATAGGCGGAGATGAGAAGAGGACAGACAGGCAAATATAGGCGTGATGCTATAAATCGTGCACGATCTGCTCAGGGGCATCCTGCAGAACGATTATAGGATACATAGTTCAAGGGATATCTCACAGCGCAAGTAACCCAGGATCGGAAAAGGGCGGAGACCATGGATGATGGATTGGAAGGTTAAAGATATAATAAAAGAAAGAAACTTTATGTTATAGATGATAATAATGGAGACTTAGTATACTAAGGTGCAGGGCCACGGAATGTTCGGTTGCAGCTACTTTTTGTGGCTGTGACCAAGCCATGTTTCAGAAATAATGGGAGGTTTTGATGATGCTTCCAACCACACATCCTTTGCCTGCCTCTTTTCTCCGATCGAAGAGCCTCAATGTCCTGTTAAAAACGCATTTACCATTGGCACGACTAAATCCAGGGACCTGACCCTGCCTGGAACCATTTTGACTCTCAGACACACGAGCTACCCAATCTTTCCCAAATGTCTTGCACTTCTTTTCAGATTTCTAATGACCCTGACTCCCTGAAGATGGCTGTCAATTTCATCGTCGTACAGTAGCACAAACCCCCGTGTTCTGGCAGCCATCCCAATCATTCGGCCTTCCACCAGAGAAGTTGCCATGTAAAGTATAGTAGCCTTGCAGGCCCGACTGCACGATGGGCGGTCCGACCTGGAATTCCATAATTTCGCTGACTGCCATGGTCACATAAGGGTGGAACCTTGCCAGAATCGATTTAATTATCCGCGTGTCCGCCAACGGCTACCCGTTCAATCAATCTCACGTCTGGGGTTCTCCCCGTCATGTCATATCAAGCTATTGTCTGTGTTTTTGTTGTCAGTAGATATTAGGCATCGCGGTTGACCGGCCTATATCAACCTTCATTTCATCGTGGGCCAGCTCCAACTTCACTCCTGTTACTCTTTGGCTTGCGTTGTTTTGGCTTCTTATTGTACTGTTTGCTCGCCTGGCGTGATCGTTCGCGAGAACCGAGTTGCAAGGGCTTGAATTGTGTCCGTCGAGAATATATCACATCTCCTACGCCAGCCATTGAGCCCTAGCAACATACATTCACTTCAACACGCAGTTTTTACCTTCAATCGCGGCCAGTCCGTTGAATTTCAACTTCAGTTTGTTCTGTTCTTGCAGGCTATCAGGACATTTATCTGTTATATGGTCAGTGTTTCTGCATGTTTCCTTGTTTCTGATGCTTGAGCAGCGTCAGGCCCCAACTCCCGACCGACCCTTTCCTTGCACGCACTTTGAGCTTGGGACAAATACAGTCTCAAGGTTCTTGAGATATGTGAACACCTCTCAGCCACGCAAAAAGCCGCAAACTTGTGTCAAAGGGGCCTGTCTTTGATGGGAGACGTCATGCTATGTCTCTGCTCCTGATGCTCACATGAAAGTTCACGACAGCGGGCTCAGTTGCGTAGCATCTTCCGGACATTTCCTGCCCTCAATCTTGCTTCTATCTTTCCACTTCTTCACTTCGTTATTTCGTCATCAGTTGTTTCATTACATATACACCGAGCCTTGTTGACATGCGACTGACCACCTGCAGCACCGTGGCCAAGCCAGTTGTACCTTCCCAAGCTGGTCATTCCTCAGCCTTGCCATCCGATTGAAACTGCCAAACCAATTACCATCCTGGATGCGGCTGTGCCAATGATTCCTGGTCTTGCAGATTGCTCTTTGCTTTGCCTTGTTCACGTCCTTGAGACGTTGTTACTTACGTCGAACTCTCCTGACGGCAAGGCGCTGTCTCTTGACTTGTCTGTATGAAGTAGGAACACCAGGACACTGAGCATCATAGAAAGTGCGGTTACTGGTTCTCCCTCATTCTTCCTAATTCCTGGCAACTTAGATGAGTTACTCCCCCAGAGGGCCCGGTCGGCCTCAAACTCGCGATGGTTATCCAAGAGGCGACCGCGATAATGCCGGCTCGGTTAGAGCAGCGCGAGAAAGACTGCAACAGGCGCAGTCAAGACTACAGCAAACTGTGGTGACACCGGATTTGAGAGAAAGTAATCCTCTCGCTTCACAGTATCAGAATTCTACATTACGATCGCCGCCAACCTTTAATGAACGCCAACCTCGAAGTCAGTCTCCTGTAGGATTACCCGGCTCACCTCAGATATACCCTCAAATGCCTCAGCCTCGAATGAATTCCCCTATGAGAGCTCCAGATTCGCCGCAAATGTACCCTCAAATGCCACAACCTCGAATGAATTCCCCTATGAGAGCTCCGGATTCACCGCAAATGTATCCTCATATGCCGCGAATGCCTCCACCACAAATGCCGCAGCCTCGGATGCATTCTCCAGTTAGAGCACCATATTCACCTCAGATGTATCGAACGCAATCGCCAATGGAATCGCCCATGGAATCACCAACTATACCTCAGATGCCAATGCGATCCCCTATGCGAACTCAGATGCAATCGCCGAGTCTACCACAGGTCCAAAATCCTACGCGTTCTCAAATACGCTCCCCAAATGCGCCACAGACAATGCCGGATATGCGGACGCAGGTGCCGCAATACCAACGATCACCAAGTGCTCCTCAGATGCAGGCACGATTTCAACCTCAAGAATATGGTCAATTTCACCAGCCTTCACCATCCCCACAATGGCCTTTGCAGCAGCGAGATGGGAGCCCAGGCCCGGCAGCGTTGCGGCCAGTGGGACCATCTCAGTCCTTTCCGCGAAATCAACCTCAGAACCCCTATTCGTATTCAAACGAGAATGCGTTTGCTGAATCGGCTCGTACGCTAACACAAGATCAAAGCAACAATCGTGTACAGGCAATGAATGCCTTTGTAGACCGACCTTTTGCTCATCCGCGCGACCAGAACCAGATGCAGGCGCAACTCGAATCGAGCCACCTGACACCTCCCTCAGCTCCTTCGCGGCCTCTGACAACGTCTTCTCAGGCTTCACATAGCTCGTTGGGGACCATTCCCGACTTTCCCATTCCGGCAAATAATGCATCCCCACAACAAACCTTATTGCCTAATACTTACTCCAATCAAAGAGGGCCTCAACCATACTACTCTGGCATATCTAATGTTTCGCCGATTAAAGAAGAGAAGGATTCGAGAGGGTCAGTGAAGTCGTACGCATCGAGTAATGTTTTCCCAAGCGGCGGGACTGGTTTCTATTTCGATGAAACCCCTTCGGAAGATGACTCTAGAACCAGGAGCAGTGATAGACAGGACACCTCGACAACTTTAGTTCGTCAGGCCAGCCTTGGGAAACGAGCAGGTAGAGCGGCTCTCACTTCCATAAAGCGCTCGAGGACTCCCACACCGCCTGACGAGAAACCGAATCCCTTGACTAGGAGCACAAGTGAGCTAACGGACTCACCCGTGATAAAAGCAGGCCCGGGAGCTGCGGAGGCTCTTATGGCAGCTCGAACACCTCAGAGACATAAACAACCCGACGACATACCACATGCTTATGAGGGCATGGAAGCACCGTACTCAACCCAGATTGATGATTATCTAGGTGAGTTGGAGAAAGGCTCGTCAGAGCCAACACCGGCTCTTCGACAAGTACCAAAAAGCATGTTGGGCGATAGAGTTGGGACCAGGAAACCACCTGATTTGGACGTTGAAAAGGTCAAACTTGAAGAAGCACGGGGTAGCATAACTAGCCTCCCAGAACTTATTCGGAGAGCAACCCGACTGGCTGCGAATCTTGATCGTGGAAAGACTGCAAGTCGTCTTGGAATGGACTGGATGATCAAAGAGGGCGAGGTACTCGACACAAGTCAAGCGAACAGAAAACTGGCTACGCCTTCGCCCATTGATGCTCCTCCTCTTAACGAATGGCCGTCCGAAAGAGCAGCGAATGCATACCTTCCACCAGGCAGCGATAGTTTCAAATCACTGCCCAAACGACAGCCTACACAGAGACGCTGCTGCGGAATGACACGAAATTCTTTCATCGGATTCCTTCTACTGCTGATTCTGCTGGTTGTGGCCGCGGTGGTTATTCCAGTCGCCCTTATCGTCATTCCCAAGCAAAACACTAATTCTACCACGGCCGCCTCTTGTACAAAGACTTTGACCTGTTCCAACGGTGGAAGTCCTACTTTGCTCTCTGATAAGACCTGTGGCTGTGTCTGTATGAATGGCTTTCAAGGTCCTACTTGCCAAGGTAAAACCGATGCTGCATGTAGTACCATCCAAGCCGGTACCTTTGACAAAGCTACAGTGGGAACGATGGTGTTACCTCTTCTCAAGGCTTCCAATGATTTCAGCATTCCAATCGACAGCGAGGCCATGGTACTGGAGTTCGCTAGAGCGAATCTAACTTGTGCCTCCGAGAACGCTTTGATCACATTTCCTGGATTGAGCAAACCTTCCGCCACCAGAAAGGCTCGCAAGAGACAAGCAGGGGCAATGACTACTAATGGTATTGTTGTTGCCGGAACACCAACTCCTCTAGCTGGTCTTCCGCCTACATCAACCGTTACGATTGATCCAAAGTCTTCAACAAGCAGCGCCCCACAGCCTTCTGCGACTGCGACTGGCTCCAATGGTCCGGTAGTCAATACTACCGCTCAAGCATTTGCCAAAGTAGGAATTCTATTTGTTCTACAAGACAGCAGAGTCTTGAACACAGCAGTCAAAGCTCAAGAAAAACTCAACACGTACATGGACGCCGTGCTAAGACAGGGAGCAGATATGTCCACTGCCCGCAATGTCACTCTCGGCGACGGATACTTCATCAATATGTGGGATTTCACCGTAACTCTCCAGAATGGAACGATCTATGGCGATGGCTGGAACGGAACATCTACCACCCTTACTCCAGTCAACCACAGGAGCTCAAAACTATGACTTTACGACAATCTCAATTTCTGCAACAACACGAATGTCTTTCTTTTTCCATCGTATGAGCATAGCACATTTCCGGCACGAACAAAAGCCCTTTGGTTTGGACCTTTGCATCGCAGCATCTACGCATTCTGCTGTTCAAGTTCTACAACTTCACATGATTATTCTTGTCAGATTATTCTGCACTTCTAAAGCTGAAACCAGCAACTTGTTTTTATTTACTTGCTTATTAGACCTTATTCTGTCAATGTATGATAGGAACTAAATTTGTTGGATTACGATTGTATATCACTTTGCCCAAGGTGGCTCCGGAGTTGGAGATACAGATGAAATGTAATCATAGAGATGGGATGTTTCCATTCAGAATATTTACCAGATACCCCCCATAAATGCTCTCCTCGATTCCTTATGACCTTTTAAGACACCTGACTTGGATTTTGATTATTCCAGTGATTCGAAAACTGACGCTGAGCAGCATAGGGTTCCTACAAACGATCTTCTCTCTTACGCCAGCCTGAATATAATAGGGACTTCCGTATTGATTAAAAAGGTAGCCTTTCAGCGAATCAAAAGTCCCTTTATTTCCGAGAACCATTGAGCGGTCTTGTACCACTCATGTTTCTGCGACTCTGATTGCCCAACCACAGCCACGCAGATCTGGGCCAAAAATCCTCGTCCCGCCCATTGACCTCAGCTTCCTCATTGTCGAGGCCGCTGCATGACATGATACATGCATGCTGCGCTTTTGTTTCCGAACATTTCATCATATCTACTAGCGATCGCAGACCGCTCTTCGTTCATTTCTCGTACCCATTGATTTAATGCATTTGTAGTATGTTCCTTGCGCGGCTCCTGAGCCAGCGGGGTGAAGACAGACAGCAAGATGTTCGCAGTCGTGAGATCCCGGTGAGTCTACTGTCTGCAGCTATGACTGAGGCTCAGAATGGTTAATTTGGGATAGACTAGCTACCCCAGGAGGCGACATACGCTGGACACGAATATTGACCGGACACCGCAAGCATCGTCTACGGCGTTGGTGCTGAGACAGCCACGGGATCCCAATTCACCAGAGACACCGCCAATGCTGAGCCGCTCGTCGACTTTTGGCTCTACTGTCAGCTACGGAGGCTCATCGACGGAAAATCATTGCAGCCATCGACGCTCTTGCCGGATTTGCAGCAGTTTGAAGCGATTCATCAGAAACGATGAGCACAATGGCCAGGTTAGTCGATACTTTGGCCATGTAAAAGTGCGGCGCGAACATGTCCCTGGATATACGATCATCACTGTTGCGAAACCTCTGGTTGTGGATGTTACGTGCCGGCGCTGTCAAGAGATATATACATGTCCACAATGCCTGAAGTTGACATTGCTGATGCAAATCGATGTTGAGACGCTCCATGAAGATGAAGTAAATTTGCCAATGGAGGTGTGGGCCAAAGCACCAGACAAGTCTAAAGGATATTCTTCCCTAAATCGACAGCTGTTTCCCCTCAAAGGAGCTCTGATCGGCCAGCGCGTGGATTGGTATGGACAAAATGTTCATGCGCAGATTACCTGGTCTCCGCTACCTGAGCGCCAGTTGATCATGATACCGTCTGAAAATATCTCCCGCAGCAACGCACCAATACGAATACGCGACTCCCAATGCGTTGACGTCAAATTTATGCAATTGGCTCTCCGAAGATGTGAGGCGGAGCATGTCAAGTGCGTAAATCCATGGCAAAATGCTTTTGAAGGAGTTCATGTACCGATTTTGCTTATGGATTTGAAGGAACGATGTATAGTCGCATCAAGTACCGACGCCCCATATGTTACGCTATCATATGTATGGGGCGACGCTACTGATACCTTTGAATGCCGACGCGAGAGCATTGCTGGACTACGAGCAAAGGGAAGTCTTGATGATAGATCGTTCTTCTCGGCTCCTCAGACTATCCTTGATGCGATGGACTTTGCTGAAGCAATGGGCGAAAGATATATCTGGATAGATCGTTATTGCATCGTGCAAGATGACCATGGCCAGAAAGCATCGCAGATATTGTCCATGGCCGCAGTATACGCAAAAGCAAGGTTCACCATCATCGCTGCAGATGGAAGCGCAAAAGACGGTCTGGCTGGCTGGCCAAGTAGGATGGGAGAAGCTGATATCGATTTCACTTCACGCCGGCAAAGTAATGTGTGGTATTCTGGTCGGGAGGTCTCCGTAATAGCAGGATTAGACTTCCAGACTGCTGCACTTGGTGAGTCCTGGGTCTCAAGAGGGTGGACGTTTCAAGAGCAAATCTTTTCAAGAAGAGCCATTGTGTTCCATGGCGGTTTATCATTCTGGAAATGTCAAAGATGCTTTTGGCAAGAAGATTTCAGAGATCCAACTAGAGCGGAAGAAGGGCCTTTAGCAGATGTTGAGAAACTCACGCCTTTAGCATGGCCAGACCTGTGCCAGCTAAAGCATTTACTCGAAAAATATGCGTTGCGTATTCTAAGCTACCCAAGCGATTCGCTCCACGCGTTTTCTGGTATATCAAGCTTCCTACAACCATATTTCCCAGGAGGATTTCTTTTTGGATTGCCTGAGATGTGGTTCGACGTCGCACTTCTATGGCAACCAAAAGTACCGCTTCAGGATCGAGTACATCTGGCCAAGTCAAAAGGACAGCCAACGGGAAGTTTACCAAGCTGGTCCTGGGCTCGGTGGAAAGGCGCCTTAGACCTGCACAATTGGGCGATTGCAGGAATCCACTGCATCCCAGAGCAACCTAACGAGCCACTTCATGCCTTACGATGCAAAATTATGCCAATCGTGAAGTGGACTAAAAGCTTAGCATCAAAGGAGAGTAAGACCCCGATACTCAACAATTTTGCCATGCATCGAAAAAATGCAGAGAAACGCAGCGTCCAACTTCCCAGGGGTTGGACCAGGCGAACAACACTGGACATGGCTTATGGAGGCTCAACCGTGGACCGCTTCTTTCACGCCAGTATTGACAGCAATACTGGCTTTATGTACCCGATACCTCTGGCATCTGATGCACCTCTACCACGTGGATGTGGCGATGATTCAGCTTGGTTGCCTGCTATATCAGGGAAGGTGATGCGAATGTACGCTCAGCTAGGCCAACGAGTAACAAATAGCAATTTTCCGGGGGAGTCCCCGCAGAGGAATGATTGTTGCTGCTGGGCACAGCTCTTAGCATCGAACACAAAGAGACAAATTGGCATGATTGTTCTGAATGTTGAGGACAGCGATAAAGAACCGCAAGATCTGGACATATTCCATGATCGGGGAATCCCACTGGCGACAGAAACTCAATACCCATGGAAACCTACCGTGAGGCAAAGGAAATCGATAGAACTTGAGATGATTGCAATCTCCAGAGGCACATTGACGTGGCCTCAGGGCGACGAACACTCAATTGGCACTTTCGATGATTGGGAGTTCGAACAGAGCGTGTCCGATGGCGCAGAAAAACGATACGAATACTACAACGTGATGTGGATCGAACGACTCGGCGAGTCTCAAGGAATAATCGCAGAAAGAAGGGGTCTCGGCCGCATTCAGCGAGCCATGTGGGAGGAATTGTACCTTGACCAAATTGATATTACTCTGCGATGATTCCCCCTTGTATGATAAATCCTTTTCTAGAAATCATTGAGCATGACCTTTACGCGACCGATGAATGGCTTTTCGCTAGTGGACTAGCATCGAACAAAGTCGTACGACACTTTGCTTCTAGACGCTCTCGGCATTGACCGGGGTGGCGGATTCTTAGAATCCCAAAATTCAAAGCTTAGATACACGTGGCGAGTAGGCAGATTGGGTGCGGGTGAGTCAAGCTTACCGTGAATTTGGGCTGAGATTGCAATTCAAGCGAGTTGCGTTCGCTTAGGCCTCGTGGGTGAGCAAGCGAAGTGAGATGACTTGGGTTTTGATAACAGAGAACACGAGGCTGCGGCTGATGCCGCCTTGCCGACAAGGCTGTTGGTAGAAAGCGAACATTGGGATTGGCGTTGACATTTTGATCTTAAAAGTTGGTGAAACTGAAAGTAACTATCAGGAAAGCGAAACAGATTCGAACTTGATGGTAAGCTATAATCTACAAGACTGGTGAGTATATGCGATATGTATCCTCCCAACTGCTGAATCCAGGAAATTGCTCTATGCATATATGAGTGTTGAGTTGCACTTTGATTTTAGAACACACACATCACGGATACCAATGCTACACGAAACATTTCAATTGAATGGTCCGACGTTACAACAAACCGGCCAGTATTTGCTACTCGCTCCGGAAGGACGCACGTCGTTGAGCTCGTGTCGTAAGGTACCATCACACGACATCCTGAATCATGAGGTACGAACTGCTGCTGTGGCTGCTTTGATGTAAGACAAGAATTGTCGATCGCAGCTATCTGACAGGTCGATCTGGTATACGTACGTGTACTATAGGCGATCGTTGTAGATCTTTTTGAATATTCCATGACCTTCGACTTCTCGGGGCCGGATTTTAGACACGGTGATATCCAAGAAGACTGATTTCTTTGGACTGGCGCACTTTCCCACGTTGTTGAGGCTCGAATTAGCCTCCTTTCGTGTTAGCTCTGATTAGCCTAGACTTGCATTGGTCTAGCTAAAATTACGGGCTTGAACTGGAGGATCTCCACGAGGATCTAGCCAAGGGCAATGCTTGCGGAAATCGCGCACAATTTGGCTCAATAGGGACTAAATGATCCTTCCTCCAACTACTTCCATGGAAGGTCTTGAGAAAAGGGGGAGTTTTCATCGGATGTACCCTACCACCACCGTCTGCTTTACTACTGATCGTTGACTGAGTACAATTTTATTGACGCTACCGGCGCTATTGCAATTCTGATCAACATTCATAGGTGATAATCCACGGGCCGCTTGCACTCGTGCCTTGCAAAGCGCAAAGCTGTGCATCTTGTCCCTCCGTTGTACCACAAGGTTCGTTCTCATGAGATTGCGTTGGCACGTTGCAAGCTAAGTTATCAATGTCTGATAACTGGTTCGCAGCGTAATCAGCAGCAAGGAGCATGGGAAGTTTGAACTTTGCAGGCAAGCAAGCTGCAGGTCAGTTTCGAACTTTCGATCATCTCCAATTTTATAAAGGGCCGACAACAAGGACCGACGAGCCAACGAGTGCATTTGCTGGGTATGCCAAGGAGAAGTTTCCACACACCCTACTCAATGGCACCCCCATGTTTCTACATACCCTCTAGGGGTTGCTTAGACCCTATCACTAAATTAGGTAGCGCGCTACCAAAATTAATAATAGAGGCTAGAATATAGCAAGATACGTATAGATTTATAGGCAAATTGTATAGGATTATAAGATTTTTAGTAAGCATATTTTTAGGGTACTATTAAAGCAAGATTTTAATATTAGTAGTAAATTATATATGTTAAGACGTAGAATAAGCTAAAGAGAAGAAAAATAACACTAAATTACTATATTCTCCCTAATTCCTAATATTTTAACGCTAAACGCTAGTTACTATAAGATTACGTATTATGTCCTAATCCCTTATAGATTAAATACTTCTATTAAATAATTACTAAAGGTTAAATTAGCTACTCTATCTATTATCTCTTTTTCTATAAGGGCCTCTACGTCTTTAATATATCTAGTAAAAGAAGAAAAGAATTATTAGACATCTTAAGATTAGTAATACTAATAAGCTTTATATAAAAGTTAGTTAGTATAGTATACTTATTATCTTTATCTTTATTAGTATTAATATAAGCCTTCTTAAAGGACTTAATTAACTATATTAGATATATAAAATTAATAGAATTCTCTCTAATAGTAATAATAGCTTTAAATACGTATAAGTAGAGAAATTACTTATTCTACTATCTATAGTAATTATAGGTCTTAGAATTAATATTAATAGTATATTCCTTTAGATAAAAAGTATATTTTAATATACTAATAAGGGTTATAAAATTAAAAGAATTAAGTATAATAATAGTAACCTATTTAGAATAAAATAATATAGTATTATAGAAGTATTAACTATAATAAGTAAGATCTATAAGTATAAGATATTACTATAGATTTAAATGTTTATAAATTTAATCTTTAGCTTCTTAACGCTTAAAGCGCTTTTTAATAATATAATTCTAAATACTATTTAAAAGAAGAATAAGATACTTATAATAATAGCCTTTAAGAGCTAAATTAGCAATCTTAATAGTATTAGATATTAACTAATTATAACGCAGCGTAGAGAAATATTTATAGACCTATTTCTCTTTAAGTAGCTTTTTAACATAATTCTTAAAGCTAATAAAATAGTTAAGAATATCCTATAGTATTAAATAGTTCTATTAATAAGTAGAATTATAGTTAATATAGTAATTAAACTATCTTAATACTTATATACCAAAATTAGACTATATATTCTACTTAAGATAAAAAGAATACTATCTAAGGGCATAAACCTTAAAATTCAAGTTTAGCGCATTTAAAAGATCTTAATTTTAATTAGTAATTATAGTAGAGCAAAATTTTAGAAGAGATATAGTTAAATATAGTTAGATATCTTAAAAATATAATTAAGAAAGAGGAAGGAAAAAAGGCTAAAAGAATAGTAAATCTAGCTAAAAGAAAGTAAATCTAGAGACTAGCGCTAAGACTTATAAGGATTACTAATCTTAATACTAAGCATTACGCGTCCTAAATATATATATATCTACTCCTATAACTTATTATTCTTACCTTTAAAGATACTAAATATATAAATTATTATATTAGCTTTACTATTAAATCTAGTAATAATAACTATCTTAGTATTATATCCTATTTTATAATAGGCAACATCTAAACTAATAATTTTAAGTAACTAGGCAAAAGTTACTTAACTAATAAATAAATATATAAATATACGTTAGATCTACTCTATAAGAGCCTTCTTAAATACGATATAAACTTTAGGATTTACCTATTTAAAAGCCTTAATCTAGGAGAGAAGCATCTAATAGCTATTAAGGAATTTATCTTTAACTTTTCTAAATATCTTACGCTTTAGCTAAGATACTTATTAAAGGGTAATAGCCTAACCTATATATTTATAAATTATATTATAAATATCCTAATTTAGTATATTTTTATTAAAAGCGCTATAGGCTTTAATAAGCTTCTTTATAATCTATAACTTTAAAGTATATACCTATTATAAAGTAGTTCTTATTAAATAGGTATAGTCTTTAGGCGTATTAATCTACATTAAAATCTACTTCTTCTTAATAATATTAATGTATCTAAGAATTAATTTTATAGTACGCATGCCCTACTTATAAGTATCCTTTTAATACTACTAGAGCTATTAATCCCCTCCTAAACCTTTCTTCTTACAAACTTTAAATCCTACCTTTACTACTATAAGATATAGAATAGTATTAATATCCTAATAGTTATTATATACTAAACTAACCTATAACTTCTTTTATAATTCCTCTTTATCTTTAGTAGCACTAGTAGTAATAATAAGATTAATTAATTCTAGCGTTAGCATAGTACTATAAATATTATTCTTAAGGGGCCCTAAATATAAGAAGGTACCTAGCTCTAGCTTATTATTATTAACGCTAGTAAGATTAATAAAGTTAACTTTAAGAAGAAGTACTAGATTCTTAATAAGAATAGCATTAAAGTCTAAAGCCTACTTAATAAGAACGTATCTAGATAAGTATAAAGAAGCTATAGTAAAGTATAAGTAAGTAAATACAAATAGGATAAAGATATAATATCTTTTAAATAAATTATAATATAAAACGCTAATATTCTAATATAGATAGTTCTAAGCTTCTAAAAATACGCCTAAAGCCTACTCTTTATCTCCTTTACCTCTCTATATTACTATAGCTAATTCTATAGTATAAATTACTACTAAAAAGTAGTATATTTAATCTTCTTACTTAATTCTCTATATACTATACATTTTTATACTTTTTAATAATTTTAGCTAATTTTAACGTACTATAGTATTAAAATATAGCTTTTGCGCCTAAAGCTAAATCTATAGCTATTCTTAAATTCTTAATATCTTAATAGCTAATTCTATAATAGAAATCTCTATTAAAAAGTAATATATTATATCTTATCTATTCTTAATCTACTCTATACTAAATTTTTATAATTTTTATAATTTTATACTATTTTAAGTAATATAGCGTTAAAATCTTACTTCTACGTAGAGCTACTATAAAAACTAGATCTATAGCTTTTAGTGCTTACCTATTTAATATCTAAATCTTAATACCTAATTTAATAGTATAAATCTCTATTAAAAAGTAGTATATAATATCTTTCTATTAAATTCTATTAATTTTACTATTTTTATACCTTTTAGAGAACTCTACTATTAATTTAGAGGTAAATCTAGCTTCTATAGCTAAATCTAGCCTCTAAAGCAATAATAGGGTCCTTTACTATAAACCTATATGCATCTTGCTATATTCTAGCCCTTATTATTAATTTTGGTAGCATGCTACCTAATTTAGTAATAGGGTCTAAGCAACCCCTAGAGGGTGTGTAGAAACACGAGGTGCCATTGAGTAGGGTGTATAGAAACTTGTCCTCTAGGTATATTCCTTTGTATCCTTAACTAAATTATTAACGTATACTACATCCGCTAGAAGATAATCCTTTTAGGACTAACGTTAAACCCAAAATATACGAATAGACTACTAATCTTCTATCCCCCCTAAAATGTACCTAAAGTTTGCCTATATTAAAAATATATACGTTAGTAAGCTATAATTTAATAGAATAACTTATAAAATTTTAGAGTTAATTAGATTAAAATTAGTAAAATAATGCTATAGTAACTAAATTTACTAATCCTCTAATCTAGATGCCTACTATTCCTTTAAAATTAGCTTAATCTTGTCCTCTAGCGTTAGTTTACTAACTAAAATGCTAAACTATACTAATACGTTTCTATCTATAGTTCTACGTATAGATATTAAGGAAGAAGAAGGAGATATTCTTTTTAAAGCTCTTTCTTCTAGTAATAACGATAATATACTTTCTAGGCTAGAAACTAGTAGATTGCTATTACTATTATATCTTAAAGTTCCTCTACCTAATTTTAACTTAGGCTTATATCTAAATTCTATAGATAGAGATATAATTTATACTTCTAAATCTAGACGTAGAATACTTATAGAAGGTTAACTAGAGATAGATTTTATTCCTCTTTAACGTCTAGTATATTATAAATTTACTATAAGGCTACTAAATAATTTCTATTATAAAGCGCTAGTATTATAATATTAAATTTTATATTAATTACCTCGTAGATTAGTAGATCTAGCTCCCTTAATTAAAGACTATAAATTATAAAATTTAGATGCCTTTTATACTTACTACGATATGCTACTAATCTTCTTTAATATATTGTGAAAGGACTAAGACTTTAATTTAATTACTATTAATACTAATCTATATCTATAATCTAATCTTCTTACTATAGGCAAAGATATAGATTTAATTAAGCCTATTTTAGTAGAGGAAATCTAGATATTCCTTAGTATCTTTATCTATTTTAGAGCTTACTTAATTTAAGATATTATAGATCTCTAGAGCTTTAATAGCACTATACTGCTTAATAATATCTATACCTTTATAAATTAAGATTAATAGTAGATTATAAAAAGGAATATTTATTTAAAAGCTCTTAATTAGATAGAAGTACTTAAGACCTTCGCGTAGAGAAGAGAAGTATTATTTAAGAAGTTAGATTCCTTATCCTTAACTCTCTCTTAGCGCTTTAAAGATATTATAATTTTTACGAACTACGTCTTAATTAATAAGATAATAGTAAAGTTTACTAGTAGAATTAGCGCTACTATATATATAAAAGAGAAACTAATTCCTAAAGGCTTTAAAGTGCTTACTACCTGCTTCTTAGGTTACCTATAGGATTATCTTTATATAATTCTTAGTAGTTTCTTATTATTAGATAGTAATAAAGATATACTTACCTATGCCTATTCTTAAAGTCCTCCTTTAGATACTTTAAGCTTTTAGAGTAATATAAATATAATATCTTAGGTAGTTCTTATAATAGCACTTACCTTATCGTTTATACTTAAACGCTTCCTAATCTTTACTAATAACTTCTTTAATTGTAAGGAGCTATTAGGCACGATCAGGCAAGTAGAATGTAGCTAATATTGTAGGATCTACGTACGGAGAGAAGAGATCTAGAGATAGAGCTACGGATGTAAAGATATAGAGCCTAGGGGATCCTTAGACACACTAACCCTAAACGGGATAAAGAAATCTTATCTATAGAATTAGATCTCTAGATCTAACACTAAAACACTAAACCTATAAGGATTCCTTATATAACTCCTCCCTTTTAAAACAGACCTTCTAGGCTATTTTAATCTATTCTATTCTAGGCTAGGCTAGGCTAGTCTAGTCTAGTCTAGTCTAGTCTATATAAATACTAAAACTCCTTTATATGTATTACTACTAAGAAATATATAATACGTTATCTACTAACCCTAGCGACTATTAAAACCTATTAATAAAGGTAAGGATATCTATTTAAGATAGTCTATAGTATCTAATAGTCTTAATAGTAGCATTATTAAAAATAAACTAAAAACAAAGGATATAAAACTATAAAAATAAAGCGCTTTTATGCTATAAGATTCTAATCTATGAGCAAACTATTAATATTGTAATCTTCTTCCTAGTTAAGCTTTAGCAGCTTTTACGAAGAATATAGACCTAGTTTATTAAGATATAAATAATAAAACTCTAAGATAGCATTAGGCGCGTTAAGCACGTTCTACTATAGTTGCTAACTCTTATTATAATAACTATTCTATTTAATCCTATATTTAAAGACTTTGCCTTTACTATAGCCTTCCTATTTACTATTAGTAATAGCGTCTATAAGCTATTCTTCTTCTTTACCTTTAACTTTACTAATAATAGCTAGTAGAGGATTAACTTCTTTAAGAAGCTTAGCCTTGTTATTAATAGGATATAATAACTAAGTATAAAATACTAGATGCATTTTTATTAACTTAAGTAGATCTAATTTATAAGTAATACTATTAATCTTATAAAGGACTTTAAATAGTTCTACGCTCTTATTATTAAGCGTTTTTAAAGGACGTATTATATTATAGTTATAAACGTTAAGATAAACTTAATCTCCTAGATAAAGATTAAGCGCTAGACGCTAGTACTTATTAGCGTAGAGCTTTTACTATAACTACGCCTATACTAATTATTTCTTTAAGAATTAGTATAACTTCTCTCTACCGTCCTAAATATAGTCTACTAAGGTAACTTCCTTATAAGCTACTATAGATTTATATAAAGCCTTAGGTAGTAGATAATAAGCTAATTCTAATCCTAATTTTAGTAGAAAGCTATTCTAAGCTTTAAATAGTATAAAGCCTATAGTAGCGCTTACTATAGAATTAACTACAAACTTAGCAAAGAGTAATAACGAAGCCTAATTATCTTAGTCCTAGTTAATAAATAAGCATAGGTACTATTTAAGTATAGCAATTAAAATTTCTATAATTCTATTTATCTTAGGATACTAAGCTATACTTAACCTTAAAGTAATATTAATACGCTTATAAAGGCGGCCTTAAAATACTAATATAAACTAAGTTCCTCTATCTAATAGAATAGAATCTAGCTAACTATAAAGCTTCTAAACGTAGTTAATAAACATAATAACTATTATTTTAACTAATAGGTTAAGGAAAGCAATAAATCTCTAAGACTATATAAAGCAATTAACTATAACTATAATATAGTAATAGATAATCCCTTAGTATATATATCTTAGCAAGAAGATAGCAAAGTTAATAGAAATATCTAACTAAGTATAATTTAGTAGTAGGAAGGATCTTAATAAACCTTACTTCTTTTAATATATAGGTTTAGCAAAGATATAGTAATAGCTCTTAATAAAAGTCTTTACTAACTCTAATATGCGTAGCTACTAGTAATCTTACTATAAATAGTAGTATATTATTATAACTCCTTTATATCTTATTACCTTATATTAATAAGCCTACTTTATAGCTTTATAACGTAAATAAATAGTAGAGATAAAGAGCTTTTGCTAGTAAAGCATAGTACTATCTAGCATAGCTTTATAATTTGTTAACTTAATATACTCTTAGTTAAGGATATTAAAAGGTAAGAAGTAGTCTTTTTATGCTTTAGCTAGCTAAATTGCAATTAATAGCTTATTAACCTTACTTACTTTTATTACCTCTTTTAAGAACTATTTTAGGGCAAAGTCTAAAAATTCCTTATTAACTAGTAAAGAATTATCTAAACTAGCTAGAGCCTTATTCTAAAGGCTTTCTATAATAGGTTTTAAATATAATTCCTCTATTATAGTAGCATCTAACTTATTTACTATAATTATAGCTACTTATAAAAAGGATAAGGTAATAGAGTTAATAAGAATTATAGTAAGTTTAATTACTTTTTTTATACTAAACTAGTAGAGGAATAAAAGTAGTTAATACTATTAAGTAATCTATAGATTATTATTACTTTAAGGAAGATCTTAAGAACGTCTTATAAAGGCATTAGCTTTACTATTAGCTATTCCTAGGCGATATTTAATAAGGAAGTAGAATTATAATAAGAATTTAGCCTATTGTATTTAATAGTAAGTAAGCTTCTTTATTTTTATAAATATCTAGAGGTTTTAATAATCTAAAAAGACCTTAATAACGTCTTCTATGCCAAAAAGTTTAGGTTCTTATTCTTTAAAAGCTTAGACAATAGCTAATAGCTTCTTATTATAGATATTATAATTATATTCTATAAGTATTATCTTTTTAGATAAAAACGTAATAAGTTTAAGATCTCTATTAGTATCCTTTTATAATAGCACTACTATATATACCCAATCTAAGGCATCTATTTCTATCTAAGTTTCCTTATTATAGTTAAAGTAAATAAAGATAGAAGTAAAAGTAAAAGCTTCTTTAAGAGCTTTAAATACTCTCTCTTTAGGCTCCTCCAAATCCTACGAGAAGACTATAATAGCGTTCTTTCTTATAAGATTAATTAATAGCGCCGCTATAGCTAAATAGCTAAATATAAAGTAATAGTAGAAATTTGTAAATCTAAGGAACGCCTAAACGTTTTTTAAGCACGCTAGTTATTCTTATTCTAGTATCGCCTAAACTTTAGCAGAATCTATTTTGATATCCTTAATAGTAATAATTAGACTAAGGTATTTAACTTCCTAGATATAGAATTTAGACTTCTTAATATCTAGAAATAAACCTACACGTTCTAATATATTTAAGATAAGATAGACATATACGTTATATTCTTTTAACGTCTTACTAAAGACTAAGATATTATTAAGGTAGATAGTAACGAAGTTATTAAGGAATTATATTAACGCGTAGTTAACATAAGATTAGAACGTTTCTAATCTCCCTATAAGACTAAAGGAGAGGACGTTAAATTTAAAGAGGCTATATTAAGTAAGGAAGGCTATTTTATGCTTGTTTTTAAGTTTAATCTAAATCTATTTAAACGCTATAATAATATTAAATTTAGAGTAGAACTTTGCGCGTATTAAATGCGTAAGTATTTTATTAATAAGAGAAGGAATATTACTATTCTTAACGATAATTTCATTAAGTCTATAATAATTAATATAAACTCTAATACCTCTACCTAGCTTATTAATATAAAGTATTAGTATAGCATATTAAGACTTAGAAGGCTTTATGAATCTATATACTAATAATTACTCTATATACTACTTTACTACTAATGCCTACTTTAGAGATATTAAGATAGAATAACGTTTTAGTATTTTTACGTCTAGAATAAGGTTAATAGCATAATTAAATTTACCTTAATATAGTACAAGAGTATTAGCTCGTTTTAAGTTAAAAACCTTAAAGTATTATTAGAATTCCTCTAGAATAAGCTTTAGTATTTCTTCTTATAATATATATAAGCTGTCCTACTTATTCTACTATTTAATATAATCCTCTTTAAAGATAGCGTAAGTAGAGAGGTTTATTACTTCTTTATTATTATTATCCTTATCTATTATTTCATTATCTTTTATTTTCTCAAAATCTTCTAGCTAAAAGGTGTTAATAATAGCGTCTTTACGCTTTAAAAGCTTCTTAAATACTATAACTAATATAAACATAATATTTATATTATTAAGAAGGGAAAGGTTAATTATACGTCCTTTTAGATTTATAAATATTAAGTAACATAATATAATATAATTAGTAATATATTATATACTACTAAAGGTTAAGGTTCTTAATCCTTTATAGAGATTAATTTTATATTAGTCTATCTAAGGTACTCCTAATATTAGGTTATGTGAGGCAACTTCTATAATAAAACAACTAAGTTATTTAACATAGCAACTAATATAGATATTAATAAGGGTAGCCTTATTAATTATAGAAATAGACTTACTATTAGTAAGCTTAATAATTTAAGGTTAAGTAAGGTTAAATATTAGTATACTATATTATTATAAGTAGTGAGGATTAATAATATCTATAGCGCTACTACTTATATTAATTAAGATACCTATATTAGAATACGCTTTACTATATAGAATATAAACTTGCCCTACTATAGTTTATTAGGATTTAATAATAAGGTCTTTCTTTTTAATATCCTTTAGCTATGCTATAGGTGTAATAAAAGCTAGTAATATATAGATAGCTTAAGAATATACTAGTATAATGTATTCCTTACGAACTACTTCTTTATATTTAAGGCGCTTAATATAATAATATAGATATCTAATAATAACCTCCTTATTCTTACGAAAGGTCTTCTTAGCTTTTTGCTTATTAGTCTTAACATTAGGTAGTTATATATTAAGTTAGTCATCTTAATATTTCTTTCGTTTATTTTACGCTTTATTCTTATTTAGCTCCTTCTTACGACTTAGCAAAGGAGCATCTAGTTTAATAAATAGCAATCATCTTTATCTTAAGCTTTCTTAATAGAGGGCTATTAACCTTAATGCACGCGCGTAAATACTATAGCTAGTTAAGTAACTTTAGCTTTAATCTTCTAATTAGATAATAGCTCTTAACTCTTATAAGGTAAGTTCTTAGTATTAGCATGATGTTCTTTTTTACTATAATAAATATAACGTTTCTTAGCCTTTAGTGCTTAAAATATATCTAGAGGTTAAGAAATATTATTATTTTTAGCGTTAATATTACTCCCTTAATTAAAAGATTAATTATTTCCTTAATATAAGTTATTCTAACGTAAGTTACTACTATTTAAACTTATGTTAATATTTAGTTTATAGTTAATATAACGACTAACATTATAGAGTTAAGTATAGAAGGTAGCGAAATCTTTAATATTATAGGCTACTAAGGGGTTTATAAACTTCTTTAAGATTAGATCTTTAAGTTTAACAATCTTCTTACGTTCGTTAAGTTCTATATCTATAGAGTTAGCTTTAAATCGTCTTAGAAACCTTTAAAGAGTCTTAGAATCTTTCATTTTTACTTTAGGTAATTTTAACTAAGCTTTAGCGTCTTTAAAACTATTTTTAGAACAAAAGTAGCTATTTAAATTAGCTTATATCTTATTTATATACTTATATAGGTTCTTTAATTCTCTATCTCCTTAAATAATAGCGAGATTATAAGTAGTGCTAGTAAGATGTTAATAAATAAATTTAATCTTTTTCTTCTCTATTAGGATGTGTAAATATGCCTTATTATTAAGTAGGACGTTAAGTATCTTCTCCTTCTACATCTTATACTTAGTTATATTAATTTTAGTAAAGTTACTAGGTTCCTTAAAATAAGGGCGACTACCTACTATACTTATAGTAGTTAATAATAGGGTTAGATATTATATTTCTATAGGTTAGACATTACCTAATATTACTAAACGTATAAAGTTTAATATATAACGACCTAGAATAGCATTATCTTCTAAATCTTTATAATTAATATAAGGTAGTAATACTATAACTAATACTACTTATAGCTATCCTTCTAGTTTAGTAACCTTAGTACGTAGCAAGCTAACTAATTCTTAGTATTAAAGGTTAGTAGCTTATTTAGTTTCCAACTTTATAATAGCCTATTATTCTAACTAGCGTGCTATATTTAATTTAATAGTATAGTTACGTTATAGTTAGTTAATATAGGCTTAAACGTCCTCTATTAAACATTACTAATCTATAGCTTTTTCCTATAAGGTTTTAAACGACTTCTTAAGACAAGTTATATTAAAGTTTAATTCTAGGAGGTTCTTTATAATAGTATCCTATATTAATCTTAAAGACTAATAGCAAAGAGCTATAGTCTATAATATTACTAACGTAGTATAAAGTTATTTAAAGAAATCTTTAGAGTAGCCAAATTTAATATAACAGTATAGGAAATCTCCTTCTTTAATAGTAAAGTATTAATTCCATACTAGGTTTAATAAGTCTACTTTATCTTAATGAATTGCTAATACTTATTTTCCCTATTTTAGTCTAATTCCATATAAGGCCTATATAAATAAAGGCTTATCTACTACTAATAGAGCAACTTAGTAGTTTAGGTTTATAGATATAATAGGTAAATAGGAAAGGAATCCTAAAGGAACGTTTAGAGGATTAGGTTAACTAAGTAGTAAATCCAACTAGAGTTATATATCTTTTAGAAGACGTACTTTACCATTATTTAACGCTTTTACTACACGTTCTTTTCCTTTAATCACCTTTATTATAGAAGGGCTAGCAATCTAGGTAGCACTAGAGGTTAATACCTCTTCCTTTAATCCTAGCTCTTTTATTAACGCTACGACAAGTACTATTCTAGAAGCTTTTTCTACTTTATAGATATCTATAGAGTTCTAACGTAGGAATTTAGCGTCTTTATTATTAGAGAGTCCTTTATCCTTTTCAAGTATTAGAAGGAGTTTAATAGAATCTTAGATATTAAGTAGTTTATATTAAAGGGTTAACTATAGTATTAATATCTAATTAGCTTCCATATCCAATATAACTAACGTAGCCTTTAAAAAGCGTCTATATAAGTTATAGGAAGATAGAGAGCGCTCTAGTAAATAAGATCATAAGCGCTTATATTTAAGATAGAGAAAACAAGGTAGCGTGCTACGATTAATGCGCTAGTCGTTCTAAGAATCTATAGTAATATTATTTCTATTATTATTAGAACTAAGATAATAGAATAATAGATATTTTTAGATAAGAGATAAGGTATATATAAGTAAATAGTAAGTAGAGAGGATATAGAAACGCCTCTATAGATCATTAGTAAAAGAATATAGTAGGGTAAACGCTTTAACTACTTTGTACTCTTTATTTTAGCAAACGACGCTAAAAAGGCGTTTATTTAATTAGATGTTTATAGCTTTTGCTAGTACCTTCTATAAGGATCTAAACAGCGCTAATCCTAACTAAGGGCAGTACTACTAATATATTGTTATTATTTAGCAGATTTAAGCATAACTTTAGCTAGTAGCAATTTAGCGATGTATAATAAACGCATAGAGTTATTTTTTAGTATAGAGGTACATAGATTATATAAGAAGCTATTAGGCACGATTAGGTAAGCAGAATATAGCTAATATTATAGGATCTATGTATAGAGAGAGGAGATCTAGAGATAGAGCTACGGATGTGAAGATATAGGGCCTAGAGGATCCTTAGACACACTAACCCCAAATGGGATAAAGAGATCTTATCTATAGGATTAGATCTCTGGATCTAACACCAAAACACTAAACCTGTAAGGATTCCTTATATTAATAATATACGTCTTTTTTAGATCCTAAGGGATTATAGCTTTAGATACTTTAGAACGACTTACGTAAGATCTAAAGATTATCCTTATTAATACGCCTTAGAATTAAAGGAATCTAATAATTAGCTATAGGGTAGAATAGATACTAAAAGCGTCTATAGAGTGCTTAGTATTCTATAGCGCGATTATATTCTTATAAGATTCCTAACGACTTATTATTTAACTTCTAAGATAATTTACGCTACTAGAAGGAAGCTATCTATTTAATTAGTATATAATAGACGTTAAGTAAATATAATTTAGAGTAATTACCTTATAATTTAATATCTCTAGCCTATAGTAGCTATTAAGTATAATTAATTTATAGGTAGTGTTAATATTGCTAATTAGTAGTAATCTTACTATACAGTCTACTATAGGGGTAAGAAATCTCTTACCTTTTTAGATTAATAGCATAACTTTTTAGTTTTAAGTCTAATTAACTTAAAAGTACTACTATTTAATTTATCTTATTCTTAGCTCTTTACTAATATTAGTTTTAAGTATTAGAACGTAGATACTACTTTTTCTATAATTAATTAATACTACTATTACTAACGCGTACTTCTTAGTGCTAGAGATCTAGAATAAAGCTTATCCTACTACATTAAGGCCCTTTAGAAATAATATACTTTCTTTATAACGATTTTATTTACATCTAGCCTAGAGTTTATACTTTAAAGTATATTAGAAGATGCATAGGAAGTAGCGCTTTCTAAAGGTAATAGGCTTATATTATAAAACTCTTAAAGTGTAAGATACCTATAGCTTAAAATATATCGTTCGTAGTACTTAACTCTCTCTTGCTAGATTTTACTCTAGAAGCTATAAAATAGCCTATCTACTTAGAGAATGCAAACAATGTACTTATTATAGATAGAAACATCGTTAACTACCTAATACGCGTTTAAAGATAAGAATAACTTATTACTATTATATAGAGTATATAAAAATTATACTTCTTTGTTGTTAGGGACCTATAGGCGTAAGGGTGCAAGCTAACAGTAGATGTAATTTAAGAAAACTAATACGAAGAATCTAAGAGAGAGGGTAGGGAATAGTTATAGGTAAGCTATACTAGATAATCCTTAGGCGCTAAGCCCTTAGCATTATATAATAGGAAATACTAATAATATTATAATAGGATTAATAGTAGTAGATTCGTAATAATACTCTCCTTTCTAAAATTAGCGCTCCTAAGCTAAAAACTTATAAAAGGATATAATTTATAATTAAGTCGTATAGTCCTATAATTCTAATACTTTTAGGGTATAAAATATAAAATATAAAAGTAATAAAAGTAAAGATAATAACCTTCCTTTATATATAACTATTATACGTACCTATTTCTTATACTACCCTCTAGCCTACTAAAGCAACTATTAAGAGGCATTAATAAACCTTAAGATATCTTTAGAATACTCTAGTTTATAGACTAAGTATTAAGGTACGCGTAGTAGTATCTTTTTACTATTCTAGGAGAATTCTATCTAAATTATATTCCTTTACCTTCTTCTTCTAAGAGTCTATAAATATAGAATATAGTCTAGGTTTATTAGGGTTCTAGTTATAATATTTAGTAACTAATTCTAGGTAAGAGTTAAGATCTAACTATAATTACTAGTTAGGATTATAGTTCTAATTATTCTATTTTATAAACTAAACTTTATACTATAGAACTTTCTTTTTGCTAAAGCCCTTTATAATGCTTATCTTACTATTAATAACATAGTTAACTACCTATTCTTATTCTATATTGTTATTTACGTTTATAATTAAGAAGGGGTTATTAGGTTCTTAGAGTACTATAGTATATTTAGGAATAAAGTAAAGTAGCTAAGCGTAAAAGACTAAGTAGATTTTTATCTTCTTTAGTAATTCTAGCTTATAGATAAGGGTATTAATCTTTTTAATAATTTTAAAAGGTCTAGTAAATTTATTATTAAGGGACTTTAATAGTTAGAGAGATTTATAATAGTAGGTATTAAATTATACTTAATTACTTAGTTTAAGGTTTAGTACTAGTTAATAAGTCTTATTAGCTTGCTTTTTTATAAAGGTAGTAGACTATAAGATCTATTCGTAGAGGTATTTATAAAAGTCTATATAGGTATAGAAATACTAGTTAGCAAGCTATTATTTAGTTTAGATTGGCTTAGTTCCTAAGAGGGCTTTTAAAGGCATTAGTTCTAATTCTAATTAGGGAAGATAATTATTAAGTACGTAGAAAGAACTTATCTTAATAGAGGTATAGATAGTATAGTTAGCTTTAAATTTAGCAAATAGTAATAGTCCTACCTAGTTATTCTATTATTAGTTAATAAAGTATCTAAGGTAAGCTTTTAGTACTATAACTAATATTTCTATAATACTATTACTCTATAGGTACTATATAGTAATTAAGTAGATAATAATATTAATATACTTATAGAAACGTTGTTAGAATATAGACGTAAATTGTAAACTATAGTTAGAGAGGATAGAGTTAGGCTATCTTATATACTTCTATATTTAGTTAAGGAACGTAAGGACTATTATCTATATACTTAGGTTAGGAAGAGAAATAAACTATTAGGTACGTATTAGCTTATTTATAATAACTATAACGTAGCGATAGATAGTCTTAAGGTAAATATAAGACGGTAAAGTAACTATAAAGTTAATAGAGATGTTAGACTAAGCGTAGTTAAGCGGTAAGAATAAATAAAGAAGACCTTACTTTTTTTGCTTAACTAGTTTAGAGAATACGTACTTATATACTTTAATATAGTATTTTATGTCTTTAGCTATGTAGGGCTAGAAGTAAAATTAGTAGAGGCGCTAGTACGTAGAAGCTATACTACTATAATCTATAACCTTATAATTATATATATACGTAATAGCGTAGTATTAGAAACGTCCTATAGAGAGGATAAGGAGTTATTATCTATATTAGACTATATTGTTAGTAAGTACTTAGTAGTTTCTAAGTTTAATTAGGTCTTTCTCTAGAGTACTATATAGTAGGTAATATAATTATACTACCTTAGAGTCATAGATTACTTAGATAAGCTTATTTAATTAGCTAGCCTTAATAATATCTTTCTATAATATCTTTAGGTTTACTAGCGCGCTATCTATCTTAGAGTAATTAATTAGCTTACTTAAGATTAGGGTAGAACCTCCTATAATTAGTTAATTAATTAGCTTACCTTTTATAGTTAGCACGTTAACTTTATTAGTAATAATTATAGTAAGTTTAATTATTATAGGTTATTTACTATTAATAAGAAGGATAGCAATTTTAATAGTATATTAAGTATTATAAGAGTAAGATATCTTATAGTAGGTATTAAAATTATAAGAGGAAAGGATTAGTTATATTTATTAAGTAATTTATAGATTATTATTAGATTTTAGAAGATCTTATAATCTCTAAGTTAGTGCATTCGCTTTTACGTTAGAGAGACTATTATAATATTTAATCTTAAATTAGAATTAGGAGAGGAACTCTACCTATTAAGCTTAATAATAGAATAGCTTTTTAGTTAATATAAAAGTACGTAAGTTAAAATAGTTAGTAAAAACTTATATAGGGTTAAAGGTTAAAAATAATTTAGGTTTTTATTCCTTAAATACCTATATAATTATAAGTAGCTCTTTATTATAAATATTATAATTATATTCTACTAGGATTATCTTTTTAGAAAGAAAAGCTACTAAATAAAGCTTACTATCTACGCCTTTTTAAGATAGGATAGCTACTACTACCTAGTCTAAGGCGTTAGTCTTAACTTAAGTCTTAGCGTTAGAGTTAAAGTAATAAAGGATTAGAGCAATAATAAAGGCCTTCTTTAGAGTTTTAAACGCTTATTCTTTAGGTTTAGTCTTACTCTATAGAAAGTATAAAGAAGCATCTTTCTTAATTAGCGTAGTAAGTAGTACAATAATCTTTAAGTATTCTTTAATAAAATAGTAATAGAAATTTATAAAGCTAAGAAATATTTAAACGTTCTTTAAAGAGGTAGAGTAATATTAGTTAAGTATAGCGTTAACCTTCTTCTTATTTATTTAGATTCTGTTAGGTATAATAATAATACTAAGATATTTAACTAATTATATTATAAACTTAGATTTAGAAATATTAAGGTAGAGTTTAGCCTTTTTAAGCTTATTAAAGATTAGATAAATATAGGTAATATATTCTTCTTTAGTCTTACTCTAAATAAGGACGTTATTAAGGTAAACTATAATAAAGTTATTAAGGTATTTACATATAGCGCTATTAATATATAATTAAAAGCTTCCTAGTAATTCTATTATACTAAATAGCATTACTAAGATTTTAAAGAGTTTATAGCGCGTTAAAAATATAGTCTTATATTTATCTCCTTTATGAATTTAGATATTATTAAAAGTAGTAATAACGTTAAATTATAAAAAGAATTTCGCCTTATAGATCTTTATTAAAGTCTTTATTAAAAGTAAAAGTGTATTTTAGTTAGTTAGTATAATTTTATTAAGTCTATAGTAGTTAACGTAGATATAAATACTATTGCTTAGTTTACTAACGTATAATATAAGTATAGCATAGTAGGAGATACTTAGGTAAATAAAGCTTTTACTAAGTATATTCTTAATATATTCCTTAATAATCTATGCCTATTAGTAAGATATATTATAGGATTTATATATAGGTACTTTTATATTTAGGTTAGTAGTAATAGTATAGTTAAAATCTAGTTAGTATAGTAGTAGTTTATTAGCTTAGTGAGAGTTAAATAAGGGGATATAGTAATAGAATTCTAGTAGTATTAATTTTAGTAATTCTTCTTACGTTAGTAGGTTATAGTTAAGCTTTTTACGCTATTTAGTATAGTCTTTAGTAGAGATTATAATAATATTAGTAACGTTCTACTAAGAGATAGAGTTAAAGTCTTTTTCTTCTTCTAAGGCTTTAAAGTCTTCTTAGTAAAGGGCTATAAAATAGTAATCTTTACGCTTAATTATAGCTATAAAGACTTATAGCGATACTATATAGATATTAGGGGTTCCTTTTTATTATTTATTTATAACTACTTAATCTTTGTAGTTAATAGTAATTAGGTAATAAGAAGCTATATAGTGCTTTATATAATGCTTAGAGTAGAAACCTAATATACGTTAGCCTCCTTAGAGCGTAACTTTATATTTATTTACTTATAGGTTATTAAGGATTATGTCGTAGTTAGTAACTTCTATTATAAAATAGAGAATCTATTTAAGGTAGATGCTAATATATAATATAATAGCTACTATATAGGTTATTTTTACAATAGCGTAGCTATTAGTTATTTTAGCATAGTAGAGTTAGGTTATCTCTACTAATAGAATACTATAAATTTTAAGGTAGTAGGGGTTAATAATGCTAAAAGCACTACTACCTATATTAATTAAGACTTTAGTTTTAGTATATATGTTATTATTAATAAGGATATTACTAGTAGTGCTCTACTATTAGCCTATCTTTAGAATAGAATATTTTAGTAATTAGTTAATAGGAATATAGGTTACTAATATATAAATAATAGCTATGCCTATAGGATTGCTTTTAGTCTTAGAGTTACTTAGGTAGTTAATAATAGCCTTTATTTAATATTTTTATTATTTATTATGTACTTCTATTTTATTTAGCTCCTCTATATAGCGTTACAAAGAAGCGTCTAGTTTTTTTAGTCTTAGTAATAATAATCGTTATATATTAATAAGTAATTATACTATAAGTTTAGGTTTTATAGTTAGGTATTATCTTGCTATAAATAAATACTAGTAAGTTTAGTAAAGATATTAGAATTAAAGAGAGCTAGCTTACCTTTATACTTTAAGTTTTTATCTTTATAGTTATAACCTTATTTACTGTATTAAGTATAGTAGTAGTCTTGTATTAGATATTAGTAGAAAGTAACTTTGTAGTATAGAACGTAGTTAATTTAGTTATTAGTTTAGTTGCTATTATTATTATTCTAACTACTAAATAGTTTCTTACTATTATTAGTTTTATATTTAAGGTTTTAGTTAATAACTTATAACTTATTAATATATTTAGCAATAGTAGTAGCTTTAGAAAGGAATAGGTACTATATAATCTTTTTAATAATTATATATTTAAGATAAGTAACCTTATTTACTTTTATAAGGCTAGTATTAGCAATTTTGCTATTAAACTTAGCGATATATAGAGTAAGCTTCTTATTCTTTTTTATTTAGTTTAAGAAATTTTATAACTAGGTAATAGTATCTTTATAAGTGTTGCGTTTCTAAGTATATTAATCTAGGTCCTTCTAGAACTTTATTATATTAAAGTATAGGTTTAGTAATTTATATTAAGCGTAGTCTTTAATAAATCTAAGGGTAATGTTAAGAGTCTTACTACGTACCTAAATAGTAGCGTCTAGTTTTATAAAGAAAGAGGCTTACTTATTATAAAGATAGTCTTTAATATAGAGTTTCTACGTAGAGTATTATTTAGGATTATAACTAGAGTATTTACCTAGATTACTCTATTTATATTTCTTACTTTTACTACTAGTTAAGAATCTAGATACTACTAGGGTTAGGCTATTAGTTTAAATATAAGGAACTTATTAATAAGAGAGAGGTATTACTTACTTATTATTAAAGTTAAGTTAGTAAATATTCTCTTTAAACTTATATACGAACTAACTAAGCTAGTCTTTAAAATCTTTATTTTAGAGATAAAAGGTTATAATCTTATTACGCTTCTTAGTATAAGAAGTATATAGTCGTTTAATATTGTTAAGTACTTTATTAAGTTCTTATTAATTTATATTATAGGCGTTCTCTAGATAGAGGATGCGTTTATTATCCTTATAGTTAGCTTTAATTACGTAATTAAGTTATAGATAGAGTTAATTTACTTTTACGCGTATTTTATTAGCTATAATTATAGCGTTATTAAGTTTGTTAGTTATGTCTTTAATACCTTATTTATAGTATTAGTAAGCATTTATTATATTATTTAGTTAGGTATAGGTCTTTTAAGTATAGAGATTAGCCGTTTAGGCTAATTTAATATAACTACGTAGCTATTTAAACTATATTTCTAGTAATATAGTAACGCTATAAAGGAATCCTTTATAAGTCTTAATAATTTTTAAATATAAGTTACCTTAAATATAATGTATAAGTATAGAGTCTAGAAAGACGCTTTTAATAGTATTATCTAAAGGAATAGTTTCCTAGGCTTAGAAGGTAACTTCTTTGTAGAGGAGTTATACTAAGGGTACTTAATTCTTCTTATTAAGAGTAATTAATTAGTAGGTAATAAGGTAAAAAGATATCTAGTAGTTTAATAATAACTCTTTAATCTAGGCCTAGTCTACTAGTTAAAGGGTAGTAATTAGAGAATTAGTAAAGGATACCTTCTCTTTACCTTTATTTTAGAATCGTAATTAGCTATAAATATAGCTACTTTTAGCAATTTCTAAGATATTAGATAGTAGAGGTGCCTTAGCTATAAAGCTATGATAAGAGTGTAAAAAATTATAGCATAAAGGTTAGCTATAGGGTAGTTCTATTGTAGCGTTGTCTTTATTACTATTAACCCTAGTCTAGGTATAAGGTAGCATAATTATAGACTAAGTAGTATTCTAAGTCCCTAATTGCTATTACTTATAAAGATAGGACGTAGAATAAGTTCTATAGGTCTTAATAGTATCTCCTATAGTAAGATAAGAGTTTAATATAGAGTAAGTATAAGTAGTAGACGTAGGCGTTAAGAAGTCTTAAGACGAAGTACAAATAGGTTATAAAGGTATAATAAGTAATTTAGAGAAAGGAGTAGGAAGTCTAATTTATTATAGTTTGTCTTTAAGGCTTATTATAGTATAGCGAGATAAGTAAAGTCTTACTATAAATATAATAGTAAAAAGAAGTAGTAGTAGTAAAGGAAGATTATTAACCTATAAGTCTAGTAGGGTAGAAGTTCTAAGTTAACTAGGGTCCTTTAAGCCCTTTAATTAAATACTAAGAGTCTAAGCTTCTAGTAGGGTTAAGGATTAAGAATTTACGTATTTACTATGCTAATAAGTTAAATCTACTAAGATCTAAAAATAGGATTCTATATTTATACAAGTAAACGTATTAAATCTTTAGATTTTAATACGCTAAAAATTAGGATTGTTTTTTAAATAGTGTAAGGTATTAGTTTTATATTAGGGACCTATGGGCGCAAAAGTATAAGCTAATAATAGATATAATTTAAGAAAACTAATATAAAGAATCTAAAAGAGAGGGTAGGGAATAGTTATAGATAAGCTACGCCAAATAATCCTTAGGCGCTAAGCCCTTAGCATTACGTAATAGGGGATGCTAATAATATTACAATAGGATTAATAGTAGCAGATTCGTAACATTTGTACTACTTACTTTATTAAATACTATTAAGATAGTAAGACCCTAAAGCGTATAATCTTAGGATATTATTTACTAACTAAATAGTAGGGATAGGCATTCTAGATAAGTATAAAATTAGGTAACGAGATACTAAGATAATATTATAGGATAGGAAAGAAGGAATATAAGTAATTCTACTTTAATAATTATATCTAGATACTAGTTTTTGGGTATAATAATTATAAGACCCCTTAACTAATACCTTAGCATTAATTGTGGCTTTTAATCGCTCAGAATATTGCCTATTTTGGTTAGTATGTTGAGTCTTATTTGCGCCTCTACCGGTGCACGAACACCACAGGATGCAAAGGGATGCCAGCTGAACATCCATTGGTAAGTTGAGAACGCCACACGTAGCCTTCTCCAGGTATCTGGTGCCTGACAGTATCGACTTTACTTCTTTTGAAAAGCGCCACTACGGAAATAGCATGCATGCCGAGTCTGCCGTAGGCTGAAGAAATACCCCCTGGATCAAACCCTTTAACGTCCGCCCCAGCTACGCGCATATTTTGATGGGACCCAAGTTTGATAGTTTATGCTGAATCGAATCTTTAAACTTAGTTTAACGAGTAAGAATGCGTATCTGGCCTAAAATAGTAGAAACAGATCTCTACCATACCGGAGAGTTTAAGGTAGTGTCAATGGCCCGCCAAACTTGTAATCGACAACGTGGTGGCGTCTGTCTGATCATGAAATCGGAGAAATGACTTGACGCAGCTTCGCGCTATTGATTATTTCACGTTGTAAGTCTCCGTATCGTCAATCTCAATTCGCCCTGTCACCTTCCCCTCCTTTTACGGCTCACCTTGCTCAAGAGTCAAGAAGTGCACAAACGAGACTTTGTCCAAGTGGGCTTACTGGCTGTATCCACCAACATTGCTTCTATTCGATCTTATAGGTAGATAGGCCGGCTACAACAGAGCCACGCTGAGTAAACCCTGTCAATTCACATCTCCAATTCCATTCGAGGTCCAGACTATAGGCCCGGTAAGCTGGCGCCAGCGCCTCCGTAAGGCACGAGACAAGCTTCTCCCTAGATCAAAAAGTAAGCCCAAGCTTGTCCCCTCTCACACAACTTTCACATTCACATTCACTCCTTATTTCATTTCTTCGGTAACACCTTCCAGACGACATCTTCCGGCGTGGAAGAGCTTCCCAGAGCGCCTGATTTCAATACTACAATCCAGGCGAACGAGATTCCATAATCGGGCAACTTTCATTACGATCGATATAACACTAATCACTCCTTGTTTGCGACGAACTCGACACGAGCATTTCTATGCATACAAACATTTTGTCGATTCACCAATACCTAAGTTGAGATTATACCTTTCCAAAACTTGCGAAATAACGTCTCACAATTTCCGCTTCTGAGTCGCTTATGGGTCCACACCACATCACATCTTCCATACGGTCACGATCAACTTCCATCCAAGAAAATCGACCAGGTCTCCCTTATCGGCAGTGAAAGAAGTGCGTCCTGTGATCTCTCCAAGGCTTTGACTTCAATCAGCCCAAACTGAGCTTCAACAAAACTTTCATAATTGAAGATTGAAACATGAACATGCAGCAAGACGCCTACATGACCAAAACCACGGCTTGACGATTCCTCCAGAAAATCAACATTATTCTTATTTGGGTTATTTTTCAGGAGACTGGAATATCTCGGGAGAAGTACCTCCTCGATCGCTCTTCCTGGGTTCGGCAGCAGCATCGAAGTCGCAACTGCCTTAATTGGTCGCGAGCTGGTTCCTTCCAATTTCGGGCATACTCCTCTGGCTCCCACAACGACAGGTGAACCATCTCCATTTCACTTTTTCGAAAAGACGACGTATTTAGATCTACCCAGATCTACCTACGTACAGCCACAAAACCATCTTCACCAAGGCAACGGCCTCTCAGCATACCGTGGAAACTCGTCTTTATCTCTCATTCTCCCCCATATACCTGATTCGTCCCGCAACTACACTCCCTACACATCATGCCGACACCGATGACCCCCGCAGACCCAGGTCTATCAACGAGCCTTAGGAACGGACTGATACCGCTTAGTATCTTCGCCATATGCTCAGCTTTGAGCACTTTTACTCTTCTGGCCTGGATCACATGGCGGTTGATGTTCAGACAGGACTATCAGACCTTTGTCGGGTACAACCAATATGTCATTCTTATATACAACCTCCTCTTGGCAGATCTTCAACAAGCTCTGGCGTTCCTGTTCTCACTGCACTGGCTCAATATCGGCAAAATTGATGATGGCTCTGTGACATGTTTTACTCAAGGGTGGCTACTCAACATGGGCGATGTCGGCTCTGGAATGTTTGTCTTTGCTATTGCGCTTCACACCTGGTATAGTGTAGTCCTTGGGCGGAAGCTGCAGTACTCGACATTCACCATTGGAATTCTGTGTACATGGGCATTTGTGTTTTTGCTCACAGTCATGGGACCCGCGACCAAAGGCATACGCTTTTTTAACAAGACCAATGCATGGGTAAGTACATGCTATTTCACGCTCTGATCATATTTAATTTTTATCTAGTGCTGGATCGATGCACAGTATGATTTGGATCGCCTTTGGTTCCACTACCTGTGGGTTTTCTCCGTGGAATTCGGCACCATAATCGTCTATGCGCACGTATTCTATCACTTGCGCAAGCGTTTGAGCTCCATCCGCTCTATTACTATTCACGATCCAGCTGGACCGCGACGGACTGAACGGCTCTCCCAGGCGGCTCGGTACATGGTTTTGTACCCAATCATCTATGTGATTCTAACCCTTCCGCTTGCCGCTGGACGAATGGCAGCCATGTCTGGCAAAACGCTACCCTTACCGTTCTATTGCATGGCAGGAAGTTTTCTCACATCTTGTGGCTGGCTTGATACCCTCCTCTATACACTCACGCGCCGCGTATTCATCAAATCCGAAGGCGCCAGTGTCCGCGACACACGGCCAGCTACCGCTAACACCAACAAGTCGGCAGCTAGTCGCCGCTGGCTCAAAGGCAAGGACGAAGACCGCCCTATGCCTCATGTTGCTGATAGCGCCTGGCATCTATCAACCTTTGCATCTGTCAATATGGATACCAAGGATCCTATGTACGCTCCTGGTACTGCTCCCATCACTCATGCCAGCTCAGAAGATCTCTCCGAGACTCGGATGAGTGGTGAACTGCGAGATCACTCACATGCGCGCTCCGATACACCACTTGGTTTGCACACACAAAGTCGTTCTCGTACGCCAATTCTGGAACCTGGACATGTCGGCTTGACGCAGACGATCATTAGAAGCACCGCAACTGACGAATCAAATGACGCCCTGCGACTGCCGATGAACCAAGGCATCCTAAGCGAGACCAAGATCGAGGTGGTCAGCGTGTTGAGAGATGATCTCATCAGCGGTAATGTGCATGGAGGTCTTTCAGAACGCAACGAAAGTCGCGAACGATCCAGGGATCGCGATAGATCAGAGTCACGAAAGCGATGAGAAATGTCTCTCACCTCAACATTCTTTTATTCTTTGGCGCCAGGATCTCTTTCGAAAGGAGATATTACATTGATACCCCAGATTAGGACCATATATTGAGGTCGGCGTACAACACGGACTGTTTCACGGCAACATGATTTTTGCAAGATCACACCAAGACGGTGAAGTTCATCAGGACTCGATTACATATTACTTTAGCAGAACACCTACTGGGAGAAGGCTCCCAAGACTACATAATAGTTAATATTTATAGCTCAGGAGATACCCCCTTACCGGTGGAAGTGGCACTAGGTACCACACAAGAGTCCGCCTAACTTTGTTTATATGATGATAATGAAATAGTTTACGAATGAATGAAATACATTCATATCAGCCTTGCATCTTTCGTATACATTGGGACCTTCATCGCGCACATTCACAACGACTTGCTCATATCTTCCACTAACAAACAGTAACATCCTTCCCTGATGCAGATGACTTCTCAGTGGCCACTTGGACCAGCAGCCACGCTGTAAGAGATCATTTCATCGTTATGTCTCATTGCCTCACCTGTTGCCCAGCGCATCATATGTCACACTCCCATTCGATGTCAATATCAGCTAGGATGGGATCTTCAAACTTGCCTAACTTTCGTAGCACTCCTGACAGATCTGCTAAGCTTGCCACATTATGTACTGCCCAGCTCATTCCAGCCTTTACAACCCCACTGCCATGTGCTTACAAGTTTTGTAGCTAACAGATCAGCATTGTATTCGGAAGCCATCGCACTAGCTTTTGGGGCAACGCTTTCTACTGCTTGTATATTCCTCATCGCTTTTCTCAACAACGAAAACTACTAGGCTACAAGTCCAATTCTCCCGGTTACATGCCGCAAAAACTGAATGGCTCAAGTAGACGGCAGATCTGCTAGGAAAATCCATTCAAAGAAACAAGGTATCATGCGGCGTCTATTCGACGGATAGACTTCACGCTGGTAAGGGCCGTATCTACAATTAGACGTCGTGATGCTCACAGCAACGATCATGCTTCTAGCCATCTTAAGTCTAAAATTCAGTCTGCTGTACGTTGTACTGCCCATGTGAAATATGTGCTAATTTATACTTTGTACGACAGAACAAGTTGACATTTAGTACAAGTCTAAACGACGAGTTGCCTACGACTAAATTCAATGCATCTCATGAAAGTGGAAGATACTCTATGTCATCGTAGATCCTAGGAGGACTATCTGCCACTCAAAAGAAGGTTTTGGTGTATGATCAACCTCGAAATTTCGTAGTATCAACGACAAAGGTCTTTGCCACATATTGACAGCAGATAACTGAAAGTTTAAATGCTAGCTATATCTCGTGAAGCACTCTATTCTAGACCATTATTGTGTTTTTGAGCTTTACTTTAAAGTTCTGATTGGTTCAAATGACATATCAGATCTAAGCCCTGGATTGTTTGCCTAAGAATGGTTACTTCGCTTTCGCACCTTTTTGTTTGAATCCTTAACCCCATTATATGCTTGAAAATATCACGCTATATACTCCATGACAGGATGTATTGAGTCTATGCTTTTTGACACTAGTAGATAGTGTTGATCTATGTTCCCCATATTCTGTAATACATACCCAAGAAGGATCTACTCTAGGATTAATTTGAGTTAAGGTACGATTCGTTGCTGATATTGAAACACAATCGCACATTCTAGACTCCACATTCCATGGGGCTTAAGAGGTGTATCGTTAGTAAGACCCACGGATGTATAGTTAAGTATAGGTTCTGTAGCGTGGTGATTGGATTTAACATGATGCTGGTTTGCCATTTCTAGAATACTCTTATGCACAATCGTCTTCGAAAGATTTCTCTCGTGTGATTGCTTCCATCGATCCAACAACCCCATAGAATTCTGCATCCTTCGTCAAACTTGAAATCGAGCAACTATGAGGTCAAGCTCTGTCCTTGCTGCTCTGGCAGTACAGAGTGCTCTAGCCTCTCCTTTGAACAAACGCGATCCCCAGCATCCAGCAAGCGCATCCGGTGGTTCGCTTGATTCAATGGTTCATGGCGCAACCGCCTTCACACCAAGCGTTTTCTCAGGCAATACTACTGCTATTCTCGAATCTCTAAAGGCAATGTTCGGCGGAGCCGCCTCTTTCGTTCCGAGTCTTTTTTCAGACTCCAAAAAGGCGGCAACAAGTGCTATGGGCTCACTTGCACCAGCAGATTCGCCCGGCACGTCAGGAATGCTAAGCATGAGCTCCATCATGTCCGCAGCAGCTTACCTGCTTCCGAGCCAAGCTGGTACTGTCCAGACCAAGGAGGGGAAAATGAGGCCTGGCTCAAAACGAGCTATCATCAAATATGGGCCATATGAGCTTCCAGCATATAAAGTACGACCACTCCTTATCTCGAAGCAGAAGTGTTATCAAAGCTAATCTGTTCAGAAACCTACCGGATCCAAGCCTGAAGGAGGGCATGCCCACGGCGGTGCAAGTGGAGACAAAGGCGGGATGGGAGGTATGGATATGGGAGGTCCCAAATCAGGCACATGGGAAGGCTTGGTCAGCCTTTTGCAGACAATGACCGGAAACAAGCCCATGGATCCAAACGGCTTGGGATTTATCAAACGACTCTCATCTGGTGTATGCAAAGACTGCACAGTGCTCGCCGGCAAGATGAACGTGATTTCTGAGAACGGTACTGTACTTGGAGTGGCCGATGGAGTATACGTTCATCACGCAGTCACAATGGACGTTTCCAAGCCTGTGACGCAGTACATTACTGGTTGTACTGGAGATCCCGCTGCTGCCTTCAATCCTTTTATCGGAGCTGGTGTGGATGACTTCACCCAATACTATACGACAAAGGACGCCAAGTTCAATTCGGGATTCTACGTCAAAGATGATACCTTTCTCATGCAGGTCGAGCTAGTCAACTACAAAGAAGTAAAACAACAAGTTTATCTCCAGATGGATATGGAATACATGCCTGGAAAGGTCGGGAATGACGCCTCCCAGGCTGTTTTGTCCGCAACCAGTTAGTTACAATTGGTATTATGTTAATGAAACAGCAACAGCTAACACTGCGATACTATAGAATGTGGAAGTTTGGATCTAGGATTCAAGCCAAAAGCTGGCGAAGCTGGTCAGATTGAAAGTCAAGACTTCCCTGTCAACGTAGACGGTACTGTTATTGCAAGTCGTAAGTTTAAAGTGCATGAACCTTGATTTTCAGAACAGATTACTAACTTTGGACACTTAGGTGGGCATATGCACGGTAAGTGTCGACGCAGCTTAGCATAAAGATGCTTTCCAGAACTTGTCTTTGCTAACCTAATTCTCTAGATGGTGGTACTTCAGTCAATATGCTACTCAATGGCAAAGTAGTGTGTACATCGAAGGCTATATACGGTTCCACCGCCAATGGCGCTGGTGTAGACGGCAAAGAATGGCAAACTATCACGAAAATGGAAGAATGCGAAGCTCCAATCCCAGTCAAGAAAGGAGATACAGTCAAAATTACTGCCACTTATGACATGAAACAACATCCCGCGTAAGAACTCGGCATACTTTATGGAATCAACGCTAATCAGTAGACAGTCGCGAGTCGAATGGTGAAGGTCAAGAAGTCATGGGCATTATGACTTACGTATTCGTCCCAAAGGCATAGAATATATTTGTATTGTGGCAATGCTGGTTTTCCGCAATATTATGTTTATTGATAAGAACTCTCAATGATAAGATCGTCTTCAATGGTATTTTGATGTTGGTTTCTTCATGAACGCTCCTTATGCTTGGTCAATGCTCTACGTCCAGACTTGTAGCCGAACATGTTCGAATGGAAGAATATGTGGTCTAGTTGATAGTTCATTTTGCTAGAACTTACAGCCTTCATCACTACTGGCCGAAACCACTTCCAGTGTCAGAACTCGGGCCAAGAAAACGATAGCTTCACCAATGTCAAATCATATTCTAGGTAGGTATATATCAAGTCCCTATTGGGCTTTCCCGTGAAACCTAACCAGCGAACACGCAGGAGACTGATATTGTCTTGGTTATAAAAATCTGCCCAGGACTCTCCACGCATGGAAAAAACTGAGCTCCAAGTTTCGGATGGCTCTGCCATATCTTCGAGATGCTAGCCTTGGAATTGTGTTGGTAATACCAAACACTCAAGATCGAGCCAGCCCAACTCCTATACTCTTCTCAAGATGCAATTGTAGGTGGATGTATAGCGCAGTTCATATGAGACTCCGGCGAGGAAGAATTTCACCTGCAGCCACTATTTACCCAGCGCCAAATGTTGTCACTTCTCCTGAGGGTGAAAGAGGTACTTTCTCGAGAGGACGGTCACTGTACCAATCTCGGCACCTCAAAGCACCGCAATAGAAGGTTGAAAGAGTCACTGACTGGAGTCTCAATATGCCTTCTAAGCTCCTTGTTTGTTTTGTTCCTCCATCTGTCTCTATTCCACCAGTTCCCGCCAGTTCCCATCTTCTCCCAGAACACATTCCAAACAAACACACTCAAACTCTTCCATCAATCAGTCCCTCATCTATCTTGACTTTCAGTCGCATACGCGATCGGCGCTGACTTCTCTCCGACAGTACAGACAGGTGGGTTTTCTTTCAACGGCTTTCCTATTTGCAAGTCGTCTATCAATCTCTCATTCAGTCCAACCTCCCTCACTGAATAGAGGCTTTCTCGAATTAGTCAAAGTCACCAGCTCATCCTTTCAAAGTCGTTTTTTGAACTCTATCTTCCAGAGCAATGTCATCAGCACGAGTTTCTCGAGGCTTATGCATGAAACAAGCAAGCCGTCGTTTGACTCGACAACAGAAAGGCCTTAAAGCCTCAAAGCAAGTAGCTCCAAAGCCAGTTGACGCAGAAACTATTCCAAATGATACAGTCGAACGCATCATGAAGGTCGACCCGGCCATTATCACAGTTCGACTACCAACCAAGCATCGAAAAGCCGACATGACACTGAGCGCTGAGGAGCTCATGAAACGCGATCCCGCAATTATCGAGTGTCGAGGGTCTTCTACCTCTCGACCAGTTCCCCGTGGGCCTCCTCAGAAGCGACTACCTCTCGGCTTGAATCTTGCAGGACCTCTAGGATTGCACTCCTTGCCACCCAAAGATGCCGCCGTGTCACTGAGCGCCGAGGAGCTGAAGCGACGCGATCCTGCAATAATTGAATGTCGAGGGCCTTCTACATCTCAGCCAATTCCCCGTGGGTCTCCTTTGAAGCTACTACCTACTGGCTTGATTCTCGTTGTACCACTTGGTTTGCACCGTGCGAAGCCAGATGTTGATTTAGCGGATTCGCAGAAAGCTGTGCGAGATCCCGATGGTGTCCCGTTCTCTTCTGCTGTTACGTTCGATAACATCAAAATAGCGAAGTCAAAACCTTTCAGCATTTTGGACGAGGACAAAGCACCTCGTATGAAGGCCAAATCTGGACGAGTACTTCAACCTTCCTATTCGGAGCAAAACCGAATGAAAGCGAAGTCAGACAATTCAAGTCACTACAAAGATCAAGAAAACTCCCCACAAACTCACTCGATTCAGTTCCAAGATAATAAGCTACCTGCAAAAGGGGATGCCGTGGACGTGGTCCTTGACGTCAAGGGCCCTGTCAAGCAGAAGCTAAAGCCTAATAAAGTCTCAGCAGAAGGCACTGCCGGAGCTTCTGGGCCTGAAATACATATATACCATCAACGTCGCGACAAGAATAAACCTCGTAAGCGACGTGAGCAAAAGCGTGTTGAGAGCCCAAAAGTCGAGACCATTGATCTCGGTCACAAGATATCGCAGCTACAGTCATCATTATCCGATAATGAAGTCCCTCTTATAACAGCCGAAGACATCTCAAAGCTTCCAAATGTGTACTGTTCGGAATCATCCGAAGTACGATGTGATATGTGTGGCTATACTAAGGTGCATCACGATCTTCACACCAATGATGGGTTTGGCTGCCCCAAATATGTCGCTCGTTCGGCAGATGATTGTCATTTATGCAAAGAACACATGGCACATACATTGGAAGACGATCGATTCTATCATGGAATGAGCCACATCAAAAACTCAGCCTTAGTCGTCAAAGATGTACACACAGTGCCACTGGAAAAAGAATTGGCCATTGGATCGGTTGCAGTTCGCTCGCCAGAGCCCCAAAAGGTCCATCATGAAGATATGGAAGCGCCAGGCCACTCGCCTCAGAGCTCAAGCTCGTATGCTCCAGTTGGTAGCTTCCGCGTCCAGGATCCAACTGAATTGTGTGCTCTTCCTGGCAATTTTGAGACACGACCATCGGCAAACAGCGTGGCCGTTGGTGAAGACGAGCTTCAAGAACCTGACGACCAGCATCCGCCTTCGAGCTCATACGCTCTATTTGGCAGCTCCCTTGTTCAGGATTCAACTGAGTTGTATGCTCTTCCTGAGGAGTTTAAGAAAGAATCATATGCACACAATGTGAACGCTAATGAAGATGATGTTCAAGAGTCAGATTGTCGGTCTCAGAAATCGAACTCATACTCTCTAGCTGGCACCTCCCTCATCCAGGATTCCAATGACCTGTATGCTGTTCCCAAAGTGTTGAAGAATGAAATCTGTGGGTGCAATCTGCCCGCCAATGGAGGAGACGTTGGAGAAGTAGATTGGCAGCCTTCATCTTTGAGCTCATGCGCACTGGTCGGTCGCTCCCACATCAAGGGTTCTGATATCTCGGGTGCTCTTCCTCCCCGTATCAAGAACAATCCTGCAATTGAGCTGCCGATGAAAGCGACTGCTCTTCATCAGAAGGTCACTACCAAGGGTAAAAACCTGAATGATGCCCTTTCACGAGAAACCCCTCTTCTCGTCGCACGAATTAAGTTCAAGAAGCCACGACTCTCCAATGGCGAACATTCAGATCTTGCACGCGCTGCCAAAGAGCTAGAAGAGTCAGAGAATTTGAAGGCACTCGAAGCCTCCATTTACAATCAAATCATTGAGACAATCGTCGAAACTCCATTGGCTTATTTGGAAGATGGGGAGCTTGATTTCCTCGGGGTCTATAAAACTTACGAAGATCCCATCGTTCAAACTGACCTCGACCATAAAGCTGGGCCAAATAACGCATTTCCATCTGACCACAACATCTGCGATTCTCATGAGGATAACCTGGACGAGTTGATGAACAAAGTTCTCAACTCAATAAACGAACATTTGCCACAGCCCTCTCCCCCGGTCATTTGTCCGGAGAATTTCCAATCGACGGAGAAGTGTGTCGTTCCACTCGATCCAAAGTCAAAATCAGGCAATAATGCTGAATCTGAGGACGTGGAGAAAGTCCCCCTCTCCTTCATCGTCGTTTGCTTCTGGGGCATTCTTGTTAGTATTACTGGATTTTCTGTGCTCGGGGTTCTCATAGCAGGCCTCTGTTTTATGCAGATATTGTTTATGTCATAGTTCTTACTTGTATTCTTCAACATTCATCGCACTTGGAGGCAGCCAAAAGATGCGATGGGCATCTATTGCGAGCTACGAAGTCTTGGATCCGGGGAAAGGTTCTGGGAGATCTGACATAATGGCAGAGATACGGTATGCAAAGGCATGTCTTGCAGAGGCCTTTTAGGGACTGTAGATAGAGCCAAATTGCCCATTGAGTTTGATCCTTCTTCGAAGTATTCAATCGCCTATAGTTGTTACAGAATCCTTAGAATATTCGAACAAACTATTCACCATGAACGGGCAACCATAGTGTGTGTGGCAACTTTCCATCTGGAACTGCATGGCATTGAATTCTTTCACTTTTAAATCGCCACTGAGAAGAATTGAAATCTAGTCTTTAAAGGCCTTGACGCCTTGTACTTGCTCTGCCAACTTAAGTGTTTACTTCATTTTTCATTGAAGACATGCCTCTCTAGTACTTTCTTTTCCATTGTAGCACCAGACTTATGTTTTGCGCAATAGTACACTAATAAATTGTGAACATGAACGTCATAAACTCATGACTGGCGTTATATTGCTGCCGCCAGAATGAGTGATATCGTTCTAAAATACATGATTCGCCATGCTCGTTGCTTGATTGCATAGCGCGATTCTACGAAAGAATACAACGCTTGCTAATGCTATGCTCAATGCCAAAATGCATGAAACTTTATTCTAAAACCAAAGATTACTCGGGCATTAATCGATCAGTACTCCGCATCTTGGGCAGCATTTTCCGGGAATTACCCAGACGGTTTGATTCTGCGCCGCACAATCTGGACATTTCCGAGCAGGGATCTGTGGAGAGTGATTAGTATACATTAGTATATATGCAAGTAGGCCTCTCTGCATAAAAGTGGTGGAATGAGAGCAACTTACTGTCATGAACTGGCGTAGCGGATTTCCATCACTGTCTTCACCTTCGTCGTCACCAGCTTCGCTATCGTCGTGAGACACGCTGTCTTCTGGAAAATGTTGGCCAAAGGAATTTGCACGATCACGGACCTACGATTGTCGTTGATTAGCCTTGTGGAAATAATCGGTGTTGAGTTTCAAATGACCGGGTAGTTGACTTACGCTTATGTTGGCCAAGGGTTGTTGAACTTCAGATATCAAACCAGAAAGCTCCGACATCACTGTCAAAGGTGGAAGACGCTCGATTCCACAAAGGGCGAGGATCTGAGCTCGACGTTTGTTGAGGATTGCCATATCGTTTGAGCTTCGGGGACTTCGTGAACCGAAAGAGCAGGAGGTGAATGAAGCTGATGGTGAAGGAAGCGAGTGTTTTGAAGACGAGTTATTATGGAAAGTTGGCATTCTTGAGTCTGAATTCATGGTCATGGAGGAAGAAGGAGCTAATTCACGATTTGGGAACCTCGTTCGATTTTTATAGTTCAGAGCGATAGCCACAGTTTGGGTTCATAGCACCGCTTTAGTAGTACTAAAGGAAAATCTTGCCAGAAAGAAGGTTTCATTATCACCATGAAAAGGGGATCAATGATAGGAGTGTGAGTACTCGCATAGATGGCAATGCGGCCAGGCACATATTTTCGCACCCGTGAGCTTGATGCATCCACCTTGTCGCAACCCCTTGCGACACAGGCTGGCTCTGAATGTAAAGAATTCGTGGCAGAAGTCATGGAAAGATCACAAGGCGGTGTGTTGGAGCCCGAGCATTTTTACTTTCCGAAGGTATCACGAATGATTATAGATCGCACAATACACAACACTGATCAAATCACAATCGACGAAGCCCTGCAATAGAGATGTGCTGGTTTTACGCCCTTTGAAGCTGCAGATTTGGAGATCGCGTCTCGCAAGATATTTGGACCTATTCAAGGCAACGACCTAGATAGCCTGAACTGATCTAGCACTTACTTATCTGCATGAGCGCTGCTTCATCGGACCAGATAATTGGAAAATTGGCTGCATGAAGCTAGGGAGATTTCACGCGAGAATGGATTATTGAAAGAACCAGGAAGCGACTCCGGCAACGCTATCATTCATTACGGCCGGCAATTGGGCCTCGAATTGCTCGAAGGCTCGAACGCGGCTTTGAAAACGGCTCCGATACGACCGTGACGAGTCGAATTTCAAGCGACCGATACCAATCTAGTCGCACGCCATCCTGCAGCCGCTTGCACCCAAGGCTGAACGATCATTGTGTCCAAAGGTTTCTTTTTCATCTTTGACAAATATGACTGCCGCTTCACGATCTAAATCGTACCCAAAATGGTTATGGCCTGGTCGCACAGCACAGGGCGGGAGGATTCTCAACTAGTAGAGAGTCGGGCCGATCCAGAAATACTTCCAAGGAAACCAATTAGTTCTGTCCTAACTGCTTCAATTGCTAGTAACTTTCAGATTCGGGGATAAATTTGGCGCGATGGCGCAGAACCTTGGACTTGGGTCGACGGCCGACCACGATGGCCATGATGCCACTGCAAACTGCTAGAACAAGGGACGCATGAAGATGGAACAGCAGGTCTTAGATATATTCTCATTGGATGCGGATATTCCCTGCTATGAGGGGACATTCCAACCATAATCAATCTTGGCTAGTAGGACACCATCCGACGGTGAACCCGTTGTATTCCAGAGATGAATGAATCTCAGCCCTCTGGCCAATCTATCAAGTCGGATACATGCCCAAGATGAGAAATCGTCACGTCCAAAGCGATCACTATGAATAACCTTCAGCCTAGAAATCCCGTTAGCACACTATCCGCTGGTGCGAACGAACTGATAAATATGCTAAAAAGGCAAAATATAGACAGACAACTTACCGAACAAAACTCAATTCTGGCTCCAAAGCTGGAAGATTCTCAAAAGCAAACCGATCTTTCATTTCATCAAATTGCGGATGCTGACCTTTCGAAGTGCCGGTCTTTTGCTTGAATGGATCTTCTCTTTTGCCGAATCTCTTGCGTTCTACTGCAGAATCTGGCATATTAGCATGCACTTCACACTTGATGAACGGTTTCATCTTATCGCCAGAATCCACGTCATCTGGCAGTGGAAGGTTCTGTGCGGCAAGAATCGAGATTCGTAGCCAAGATTTGCGCCCCTTGGATAGGTGAGCTATGCTGTCGGAATATTTTGCGGTGGTGAGATAGGACTTTGGCTTTTCTGCCCATCCGCCTGTATTTTGAAACATTGCCTCCTGCAGCATCATTCCTTTGTCAACTTTCTGCCAGTTCAATGCAACCATTTGCACCCCCACTCTCCAGAAGAGGGAAGGGTCGAGGTTGCTCGAGGATATGCGGGTACCTTTTGGGTACGCCCGCATCATGAAGTCTTTGTTGTGGTTGAATAAGCCTTCTGGATCATCTTTGTGTAAGCCAATCAGGGACGATTCTGAGAGCGAAAATATGTGGGTTGGCACTTTTGCTTCAGGCATGGCAAGGCCAGAGAAATGATAGCTTCGAGTATAAAGGCCAAGCTGACTTAGGGACTCGATGATCTTGCTGATTTTGGGCTTGTTTTTATCTTTTTCGGCCTCGTCATCAGATGAACTTGAGGAGTCTGTTCGTGTAGAAGGTCGAGTAGGAACGACTTCTGCAACCACTGGGACAACTTTGCTCGGCGGAGAATACTTGACCTTGATCATTATCTTGTTTCTCAACTTCTCTGGTGACGGGAGAGGTGTGTCTGCACCAGTATCGCTTTCGCCAATGGGTTTGCAAAGGTAATCCTTGAAACACTCATTCATGATATCGACCATCATTTGCTGTTGAGTGTGATTGGTGTGGACTTCAAGACTGACAATCAGTGGGAGATCTCTGCCATCTCTGTCAGTTTAGTGCATAAGAGACTATTAGTTCTCGAAGCTTACGATGTGACAAAGGCATAATCGTGAATAGTTTCGCATACACTGCGGAATGTGATTTCACGTGTAGCGGTGTAGCCTTGATAGAATGAGCATAAATTCAAGAACGAAAGCATCATGCGTGTGTCGTACCGTGCAAAACAATTGGCTCCGCTGTGGGCGCTGGTATTTGAGCAGATTTACCCCCTTCTACAGACTTGACTCTGGCAAGAGCTTCAGCAGCTTGTCGTTCTACGGCTGTAGAGATCTCTTCAGAGCCGCCATTCCAGCAGTCGATTTCCACACATCGGCAGCCTCGAAGCAAAACCTAGCTATCGTTAATGCAGCTCGCGGGTATGCATAGTAACGGAGTACATTTCTATAACCATCTACTGTTGCTCCCCCGTATAATTGATGGCCCATGAGGTATGTGTTGTGAGAGCTTGATATGAAATAGGAAGCCAATGGAAGTGAGAGATTCGAAGATGGTGCTGGTAATAGCGCACTAGCGTCCGCTGAAGCCATGTACTTCATGAATTCAGAAAGAGGTTCCTTGGAATATACTTGCTGAGAATCAGGATAAATAGAGTCCTCGATTTCTCCATGGACTCTCTGTAGTGAGCCCAATACGCTGGGCTCAAAGGACTTGACTGTAGCATGGTAGATCGACACGGCTGGAGAAGTGCCTCCGCCGGCCTGGAGTATAGGGTCTGCAGTTTTGGAAGCCATTGAGACGAAAGCAGGCCTTGAAGTCTTTCTGAGGAATATAATGGTGCAAATTCAAGCGCGTTTGCTTTATAAACGCAGCGTCGTCGGATTGGAAGCAGCAGCTATCAACTGTGGCTGTTCTTCATCGACTTCGCCACTATGACCCATCCGAACTTGTGGCTCGTTTTCGCATGGATCCCCCTGCTAGGCCGCCCTTGCCAGTTTGCGGCGCGAACCCCAGCTCCATTTGGAAATGCTACACCTTGCACTTTCCCAAACGTCCAACTGGTTGCTGAAGAAGATGCCACTTGGCTTTCACTATCAACGTTCACTTGGTGTCCTGGAGTTTTTTATATCTTGACCTTCTTTTAGCTTCATTCTCTTTACACACAATCTTTCTTCAAGCCTTACAAGATGTGGTCAACCATCGCTATTACTGCGTCAGCGGCAGGTCTGCTGCTAGCTATTCCGGCTTCTGCGGAGGGTTTATACTCCAAGAACTCGCCAGTAGTTCAAGTTACGGCTCAGAACTACGGTCGTCTGATTGCCAAATCTAACCACACATCTGTAAGTTTGCTGGCACTGTTTGCTTAACCTTTGACTAACGGCTTTGTAGATTGTCGAGTAAGTTGCCGTCCGTGTCGTCCCTACGCCCCGTCTAACAATACGCTCCGTCTAACAATACGCTCCAGGTTTTATGCGCCATGGTGTGGCCATTGCAAAAACCTCAAGCCAGCATATGAAAAAGCTGCCAAAAAGCTGCAAGGTCTAGCGAAAGTAGCCAGTGTCAACTGTGACGACGACGCAAACAAACCGTTTTGCGGGGAAATGGGTGTCAAGGGCTTTCCTACCCTCAAGATCATCCGCCCAAGCAAAAAGTCTGGAAAGCCAACGGTGGAGGAGTATCAAGGCGCTCGATCAGCTAAGGCAATAGTCGATGCGGTAGTGGAAAAGATCCCGAATCACGTCAAACGTGTCACGGACAAGAGTATAGATTCATGGCTTGCTCAAGACAACGAGACAGCCAAGGCGATCCTCTTCACCGAAAAGGGTACTACAAGTGCTTTATTAAGAGCGCTTGCTATAGATTACCTTGGAAGCATCAATTTCGGTCAGGTTCGTAACAAGGAGTCCGCCGCAGTGGAAACCTTTGGCATATCGAAATACCCATCGTTTGTCCTTCTACCGGGCGGAGAGAAAGATGCTGTCGTGTACGATGGTGAACTGAAGAAAGAAGGAATGGCAGAATTCTTGAAGCAGGTGGCTCAGCCAAATCCAGATCCCGCCCCAGCAGCGTCCAAGAAGGACAAAGCCAAGGCGTCCATGAAGACGTCAGCAGCAAAGGACAAATCCGAGAAAGACACACCGCCATCTGAAGGAAAGCCACTTATCCCTGCAATTAATGATGAAGCTACCTTGCGGGAGCGATGCTTACTTCCGACCTCCAAGATTTGTGCTCTGGTGTTACTGCCCAACATCAATCCCTCCAAGGAGTCCATCCCAGATGGATTCATAGAAAGCCTTAGAAGCCTCGCCGAAGTCTACGACAAGCATGCAAAACGTCGCTCAGCGTTCGCATTTTACTTGGTAGAACCATCGCTCGAGCTTGTGAAAACACTGCGCAAAGAACTCGGACTTGGGAACGAAAAACAGATGGAACTTGTGGCGGTGAATGCAAAGAAGCTATGGTTCAAGAAGTATACTGCTTCCGACTTTAAGCAAACTTCTGTTGAAACGTGGGTCGATGCTATTCGTATGAATGAGGGAAAGAAGGAAGCATTACCAGAGAGTCTCGTGGCGCAAGAGACTAGGAAAGCGGATGATACCGAGGAGAAGGCTCAAGAAAAGCCATCGAACGATAAAAAGTCCGGGGACGAGAAGGAATCACAGAGTAAGGATGAACACGACGAGTTGTAAGCTAACTTTCAATCTATCATGCATTACGATCACAATATTCTATAAATTGATTCCGTGGCGCGCTATTTTACACAGGTGTTGCGGTCATTGTCATACTTTCCGCTTCGAGGCGTCTTAGTGTCTCAATCGCAGATAGAGAGCCATGTGCCACCAGGCTGGAAATCCATATATAATGATCGTGTCTTCACTAGTGCCGAGGTTTTGACCTGTCAATCGGGTATCGACAGGAAATTACGTGGTACAGTAACGCGTGTAGCACGGATATGAGATGACATTGTCATCAAGACTGAAAGATCATGCCGTGTGATTGAAGAGCGAGGCGAAAATAGCTTGATTCTTCAACCTGCTCACCGTGGAATACGTGGACATTGTCGATATATCAGGATACATTTGTTACCAAGCTGGCATCTGCAGCATATCTGGACTCATCATCGACATGGTCTTGCAAAGAGTCTTCTTGTTCGGTTTCTTTGTCTGGTCGCAAGTGGTGGCAGATGTTTTTGTTGTGGCGCCCCTCAAAGGGGGAGTGAATACAGTGACGGGAGCTAGACCTTTTCGAAAGGACCTCGAAACCTTGAATGGACCGGAGAGGGATCTGTATCTACAAGCAATTGCAGAAATACAGAAAGCAGACGAAACCGACAAGCTTTCTTGGTTCCAACTAGCAGGTTGGTACAGCCGTCGGCCAAGAGAATTGAGACGCAACTAATTGCAATATTCCAGGTATACACGGCTTGCCAGTAGCTACTTGGGACAATGTAGCGCCGTATAAGAATAACCCTGTGAGTAAGAACATCTCTAAGCATGGCAAACATACTCATATTGCGCAGGGGAATGTGGGCTATGCCGTTCACGGTTGCCAGCTGTTCCTTCCATGGGTATGCGACAACTATTCCTGACATAAAGAGTACCATTGTTGAGTTCAGTTTAGCATCGAGCGTACGTCTTATTGCTCGAAAATATTGTCTCAAGCCATGCATTGGACATTGCCAAAAGATATCCAGTCGGGACGCGCTCAACATATATCACGGCAGCGCAAAATCTTCGATTGCCATACTGGGGCTGGGAAAAGAAGCCTGCCGTCCCTAGTCTAGTGATGGACAGGACGGTAAAGATCAACAGTCCCAATGGTCCTACTACAATCGACAATCCTTTGGAAGCATTTTCGTTTCATCCACCAATATCTCCGGAAGTAAGACAAATAGATGTCAGTGAAACCTGTTCTGGTCGTCTTCTAATGCTGATGTATCAACTTGCAGTGGGCATTTTACAATGGTGTGGATCGGACTTTTCGATGCCCGGATAGTCAATTTCATACCAACTATACAAAGTTCGAGGATGATTGGATATCAACTTGTGCAAACTGCAGAAAAGATCTATACTCTACCTATATGGACGGGAGTGATTCATGGCCACAAGCAGCCACTGGAGGTGGAGGTAATATTGGGATTGAAAATATTCATGGCCAGCTGCATACTGTGCTGGGCGGCTATATGGTAGACATTCAAGCGAGTGCATTCGACCCGGCTTTCTTCCTTCATCACGTAAATGTCGGTAAGTTTACGTCTTTTCTACTGCTTCTCTCTCTCGCACTTGCACTCCGTGAAAGTTCGACTGTCTTGGAGGTGTTAGCTGTGTTATATTGGAGAAGCCTGAGCAGTAGGGCGAAGATAATAATTTCTCGAATCATAATATCACTGAAAAGGGGGTTTATGAACATAAACCACTTAAGAAGGTGCTGGATCGGCCCGCTGCATGCCTGCTTATATTGACCAGAAAGATCCATGATTTTGCTCCTGCTCACTCTGATTAGACCGGATATGGGAGATCTGGAGCGCAATTCATCCTACCAACAAGTACATTGAATCAAGAACATGCAATGCCGAGACTTTTGCTTCTCCAGCACCCATTGGGGAGAACCTCACGAGTCCACTATATCCATTTCATATGGACTCGCGTGGCTCGTTCCATACTCCCCAGTCTGTTCATTATACTAAAGGTAAGTATTGAACCTGACATTTTCAAAAAACCAAGTGCAAATAGCTAACAGTATCAGACTTGGGATATGCATATGAAGACGTCCAAGATTGGAAATTTAGCAACCCTGACCAGCTAGCAGCCGACGTGATCAGTCGTGTCAAACGAGAATATCAAGATCTAGCTGGCAAGAAATTCGTCTCACAGTCCGACACAAACAACACAGCTTCAGCAGCAACACAGCCTAAACGATGGATTATCGACTTCAACTTAACACTAGACACCGACCAATCCGCAATCGTCTACTTTTTCTACGGCCAGCCACCATCGAATCCAGACACGTGGAAGACAGCAGAAAACTTAGCAGCATTCCAAGCAATCCCAATGAACGCGCAGATTACATTGAGGTCAGCCCAAAAGATCATCGCGCCCATTGACGCCAAAGTCGCATCATCCGGCAATAGCAAGGCAGTGGCTCCGCCTGCTCCTTTGACCGACGGTGCAATCCCACAGTTTCTCAAAGATCAGCTTGACTGGCGCGTTGCAGTCTCAAACGGCTTGAACAGCACGATAGCGACGGCGCCAAATATCACGATACAAGTGGGCGATCAAGCAATTCTAAGCGTCGACGATAATGGGCTGACGAAATATGGCTCCATAACAATGCATCCTGATCTTGCTTGGTCATGCACCAAGTGAAAAGCTCTCCAAGCCAGCTGGGCACGAGAGAAAGGTAACGATTGCAAGATCAGCTGTTTTTGCCGCTGGATTATTTTAATTTTCTGTTCTTGGTCCACTTTGAGCGTGGGTTGTTTCTCCACTGTGTGTCAAGAAGCTGTAATGGATTATCGTGAATGGCCCAGAATGGATTAGTTTAGTTTGAGTTTTGTTTTTCTCTCGAGTAATGGTTGTCAGCTTGTCATTCTGCAGCAGGGGTAGTTTTTTCTAGTTCGATGGAAAATTTTCAGTTGTACGGCATCGCAAAACATGACCAATAAAAGTCTGCTGGTAATACTGAATCCCTGTGTAATTCATGGTGAATGGCTTCTTGTGATGCTTGGAGGTTGTCATCAACTTACCATAGTGTCGGATTCGGGACAGGTGTGGTATACCGGAGGTATGGAAGTGATATCAGGATTTTACTTACTCTCATCTGCACTCCTAATTGCATATCGGTATGTCCTGCTGTAAAGAAGTTCGATATGTAGTTTCTCAGCTTTTAGTGCCAAGCAAAATCATGACCTTTGTTGGAGGCAGAAGAGTTATGCTGTGCAACGAAAACATGTAGAATGTGCGTGAATGCGTTCACTCTTCTGAAGATGGCTGGACCTTGAAGTCTAGTAGGCTAATACTCCATCCATTGACTAATATTGAGTAATAGCCGACCATAGCATACGCACTTGAGCACGCCCATACGCAAGTTTCCTGGATGTATGGAGGAAAGTAGGAAAACAGACACGCGACCGGTTTCCTAAAGTAATAAGCGGGAACGGTGTCGGCATATATCCCTGAGAAAGAAGTTGAAGTCTATCGTGAGATACCAATCTCATCCGCGGAGATTTTCCAGTCTACGTCAGACAAGACGGACATAAAAAGCGAATTCGTTCACCTGCAGTACGCAGCGAAATGGGAACCAGTTGAGAAGATTCTGGTTAGTCAATTGGTATACCGAGTGCCATCCATAAGCCAGGATCTTGTCTTGATGCAGCTCTCTCATTCGAGGAAATACAAACTTTCATGTAATGTGCGGTTGAAGCCGGTGGCATATGCAAGTCATCGCGGCCGTAGAAGAAGCATTTCTCTGTCTGGAAAAGAATTGCGCAGAAGAAAAGAGACCAGATGGTGTCCTCGAATCCGCCACATTTCTTCTTTTGTTCAAAAGTGGTGTTCAGCAACCTGGTATTCCCATCGTTCTCGGCGAACTCGGGGCTGGAGCATGGAGTCATTGGCCAGCTTTTCAAATGTGGGGTATGCAGCTAAATATTTCCGTGCCAAAGGCACTAGACCTTTCGATTCTTGCGGATGTATGGCGATGAAGCATGCGCACAATGAAGGAAAAACAAGGATGACCTTGCGATAGACTTGATGATTGGGGTCAGAGTTCTATACGTGGCGTGGTTCAGTTCTGACGACGCCGCATGCCGTTGAAGCCTTGACGAAGTCTGCAACCTCAGGTGACAAAATGCATCTAAACCTAGCAGGCTTGTACGGCTTGGTAGGCATAGTTAGGTGCAAAGTGTAAGGTTGAAATGCTGTGAGACCTTAAGGCGAGAGCTTACACCAATCAACTCCAGAGTAGATACTGGACTCTGTAAGTTGAATATTTTTCATCGGACGCACATGAGATAGGCCACTTCAAACTTACCCACGTGTCAAGCTCTCTAGCATTGACGGGAAGAAGTAAGTCTGAAGCAAATGCAAGTCCAGTTGTTCAAATGCAATGGGAGAAAACTTTGCAGCCAAAAAGCACGAAGACGATAGTGTTGATCGCGTAACACACGTGAAAAAACTTGGCCTTTAGGGAGGTAGCCTCTAGCAACTGGATAGGAGGATCTCCAACATCCCTGGTTTGTTCTGGATGTTCCTGAAGGCGACTGAATTTGCTGCAGTTGAGGTTGATCCCCTTGGCGTGGAGTGACGACTAATCCACGGATGCCAGAGGTAGAAGTACACGAGAGCAACGGAACGAATCACGGGGCGGTCGAAAGCAGCTGTCTCGGAACCAGTTTTCCATACAATGTCTTTTCTCTGCAGAATCCAATGCACTTTGGTACTCAATGGAGCCAGCGGCTTTGCCGGTGGACCCGGAGTATCGTGAAGTTTTCTTGAGTTTTGTCACTAATCCACCGCATCTGCTGTTGTAAGGATCATTTGACCTGCGAAGAACCCAAGGCGTTGTCAAACATAGGGGGTACTGGGACCACGACTGCCCCTAGATGGCCATGGCCAAGTTGATAGTCCAGCTGATGTTGAAAAGCGGCGGCGACGATAGAGATAGGACAGTTCACCGACAAGTGTATTGAAAAGCGATTGGAAGTGTTTGATGGTTGAGAAGGGGTCATTTGACGATGAGGTTGCACAGTAACGAGCCAGTAATATCGATATCGGTGAAGAGTCGATGCTCATTTCATCGTTGGTGGCTGTTTTTGGCCACTTGTATGACGCGTAATAGCGGCTAACCTGTTTACATCAGAGAACACCAAAACCAAATCCTGTAACCCCTAAATCTTAACTACAATTCTAATTTAGTAATGTATTCCCCTATTTATAATAATTTTAAGACCTATTCTAGACTCCCCTTAGTGAGGGCTATCTTTAGAAGGTATTTTTAAGAAAATTTATTTTTAGTTACGTAGTATTATAAAATATCTAAAACCTTAATACTTTATTATAATATTCTTAGTATATAAGTAACTACTATCTCTATATAAATAAGAATAGACCTAGTATATAGTAGAGAGTAGTAAAGAATATATTAGGTTTCTAAGCTTAGAAAAAGTAAATACTATATATAGATATAGTTAGTAGGGTATATACTATATAATATTAGTTTTAATATAATAATAAATTAAAGGGCGCTACGTAATAATATTATATATTCTTTAATAAGTTATTTATAAGAAATTCTTTTATTTATAGATAGTTTATAAGTTCTTTTCCTTTTCTAACCTCTATCTACCTTTCTTTTCCTACCTTTTCTCCCTTTCCTAACCTCTACCTACCTTTCCTTTCCTACCTTTTTTCTCTTTCCTTTCTACTTTATTTACTAATAATTCTTTTAGAATGCTTACTTATTATATTAATTTAAAGGAGTATTACCTTAATATTGAATATCTTATTAATAATAAGGAGTATATATACTAAGATTTACTTAAGTAGTTAAAAAAATGTTATAATACTAAAGTATCTTTTTTAACCTTACGCTATAAGATTAAAGAATAGAAGATTATTATATAAAAACTGCTTAAAATTATAGGAAAACTTAAGAAACTTACTAAATAGCTATTCTATTTTTAGAACTATAATAAAAAAGAGCTTTATATTTTTCTCTAGGTCTATAGCTATAATATAAAACTATAGATACTTTAGCAACTATATAAGAAACTAGGACTTAAATAGTAAAACCTTTATATATCTTAAGAAGAGAGGGAAGTAGTATATGCTAAAGATTTAGTAGTATTTTAAGCTAAACTTAATAGATTATATATTAGTATTAAGAATTATAAATATTACCTAATAGCTAATAGGCTACGTAAATAAGGATATAAGGTTTTATAATAAATTCTATAGTAGATTTAGAAGGAAGTAAATCCTAAAGCAGCATAAGCCTACTAGAAGTAATCTTATTAAGTATAAGGTAACTATATTGTTAAAGGGCCTAACTAGGTCTAGTTAGTTAATAAGTATAATAAGCTTAAGAATTTTAGAATTAAAATATATATATATATTAACGTATTTTCTTAATATATTATTTAGTACTATATTAGTATCTTAAATACTATAAGCGTTAGTACTCTTTACTAATACTTAGATAATTTGCTTAATATACTAAACCTTATTTAGCCTTAATTTATCTAGTTAGATTATAGAGATAAGATAGTTATAATAGTAGACGCGTATTATAAGCTTATAATAGAGAGTTAGTAGCAAGTAATCCTTTTTAAAGATTATTATCTTTATAGAACTAGCATATAGAACTAGTAGATTAAACGTTAGTAAGAGGAACTAAGTAGTAGAGCGCTTATAGAGTAGAAAGTATAAAAGAATAGTACCTACCTTTATACCTCTTTATAACTAATATTATATTCTTTAGTTATTTTTTAAATCCCTAGAAGAATAGAGAGCCTACGCAAAGGACAAATATCTAAACTATATAGCTATACTAGCAATCTTTATGCTATACTTATAAATAGTTGTATAGGAATATATTACTAACTAGAACTCTTATAAGATTATAAATAATAAAAAGAAAAGGCCTTACGCTATAAATAGAAGACTATACTTCTTTTATATAATAGCTCCTAGTACTAAATATTAAGGGTTACTAATTGCTAGAGAGCTAGTAGAGGAGAGGAAGTAAGTAGTAAGTAGATAGGATAAGGATGCTTATCTATTAGTAGACATATATAAGCTATATAATAGTTTCCTTACTTTTATTAATTTTAATCTTAATAAACTTCTTAGTAGAGAATAAGGTAGGCTAGGTAAGCTATTTATTTATATTTATTTCTAGCTATAATAATTCTTAGAGGTATATAAAGAGTTAGAGATAGAGCTATGCTTAAATTTACTTCCTACTCTAATTAGTAGTAAGTAATTTATTATAAATTACCTAAATTATTCTATAGTTATAGTAACTATAAGGATATTATATAATAAGATTAGCACTAAATACTTATTAGCTAAGGAAAGTAGAGAGGCTAGTCTAGCCTCTAAATTAGAATATAATTTAGACGTATTAGGAGAATTTTAAGGTTCTAATTTAATAAGAATGCCTTAATCTTATATTAGCACTTATAAGGATATATAAATTTTTAATATAATATACTTTAACTATAAATTTTTAATATAATATACTTTAACTACTTTTTTAAGAATACCCTATAAGGTAAAGTATAACTAATATTTCTAATAATAAATCTTACTACTTAAGAAATATTTATTATTTTACCTTACTATTATTACTTGCCCTAATAAATATTATCCTATCTTAATAAAATAACTCTATACGTTTATTTAATAGCTACTATTATTAAATAGGACCCTAATAGTTAATAGCATAGCCCTACTTATAAACTAGGCTTAATTTTAACTAGCTATTATGAAAAAGCGCCTCTAGGCATAATAATTAATTATAAATAGAAAACTAAGCTATGCTATTATACCTACTTAAAACTAATAAATATACTTCCTAATATAATAATACTTATAGAAAGTGATAAGCTATTTACTATGCCTTACTACTCTAGCGCTAACCTAAGGTAGTATAAAGGGCTATTACTAAAGCCCTATATTATTATAAATCCTTAGGATATTATTAAGATTAGTGATTCTCTAGTACGTTAATCTTTAGTTAAAATAGAAGAAAATATAGAAGCAAATAGCTATTAACCTTCTTTAGTAAGGGCTCTTAAAGCTTATACTAATTAGGTAAGATATAATGCTAGAATAGGTAAAGAATTAACTTAGGTAAAGGCTAATTAGGCGGCTACGTTAAGTTTAAAGGACTAACTAAAGAAAGGTACGTAATATTATTACGTAAAAAGTATTAAGAAAGATCTAACTAATAAGCTAAAACTAGCCTAACTAAATATTAAATAGTATATTTAGATTTTAGTATATATTATAGATTAGGTAATTAATAAAGATAGAGATAAGTCTTTAGAAAAAAAGGTATAAAAGTTTTATAAGTAGGACATTTTGCTAATAATATATACTAACTATCTACTAGCGTTTAAGATAACTTGTAGATTTATTACCTATTAACTAATCTAGAACTTTACTAATTTAGTTAAAAAATAAGTTATAAGATACTTCTCTTAAGCTATGCTAGAGAAGTATTACGAGCTAGGAAAAAAGCTTGTTTTAGCCTCTTACGTTACTATATCTAAATAGCCTTAGGTTCCCTAAATTATTTTAAATAACCCTAATACTAATAAGCTAATATTTACTAATAACTTTATAAAAGCTTCTATAATTAAGTTAAAGAAGGTAGGTAAGGATAAGGTATACTAATAATATATTATTTTTAAAAAAAGATAATTTATAACTCCTAAGCTTAAGTCTATACTATTAATATTAAGAAGCTAATTAATACTAATACTTAGCCTAAAAAAGGTTATTAAGAAAGATTCGTTTGTTAAAACGGAGGATCTAAAGCCTCTTATAATTAATACTTCTAAATTTAAGAATCTTTAGTTATAGAAATTACCTTCTTTAAATAATAATAAGGAGGAGCCTTTATCTAAACCTATAACCCTAGTTATAGAGGACAATAAAGGCTTAGATTATAAGCTTAATAAAGAGGATAAGGATAATAAAGAAGGTAATAAGGACGATGCTAATACTACTTTTAGAGCTAGTAAAGAGTAGTCTAATGCTAATATTGCTTTTAGAGCTAGAAAAAAGCTGCTAAAACTACTATATAAGTACGTAGCTTTATTATAGCTAGACCTAGGTAAAGGCTTATGAACCTATATAGTAGTTACTTATAGTAATAATTAGACTAAGCCTTAGTACTTAGTAAATTAATATATCCTACTAGTATATTTATCTATAGTTAGGCTAAAGGGTAGGCTTAGACTATTTAGTTTTTCTTTAGGGGTTTTATATTAGCTAGTTTTACTCTTTAATGGATAATTCTTTTATATTTATTAGTTTAATACCTACTATTAAGCTTTAGATATCTTTATAAATAACTAATTACTTATTTAAGCTACTTATAGTAGGTAGTTATACCTTATTAGCATAATAGGTAATATTAACGTAGGAGCTATTATCTAATAGAGAAGACTATAAATATCTATAGTAAGCATTCCTATTAATAGCTAGGACTCTTAGTAAGTAGTAAGGCTCTTACTTTCTTATTAATTTATTTTAGATAGTTGTTAAGCCTTTTAAGTAGTATACTAAGAGCATAGATCTATATAGTAATAGGCTTAGGCGCTTAAGTAAGAAAGTAGATAGTAAATATCCTAGCTTACTTAGGGTACCTTAGTATCTTACTAGTAGTAATACTATACTAAAGCGTTTGCTATATAATTATCTATTTAGCTAGTTTACGCTATGCTCTATTTATATCTTTATTTACTAACTTATATACTACTCCTTATAAATAAATTATAATAAAGAATTTTAGTTTCTTAAATTCTAGCTATAAAATATTAACTTTATACTCTAAGTCTTAACTACTAGTATATGTTTATACATAAACCTTAAACTTAAATAGAACTAAATCTTAGTAAGGGTATTAGCCTTTCTTAAAATAGGGCTAACTAATTTAATAATATGTTCTTATATAGGGCTACGTATATATTATAAAATAATAAGTAACTAGCTTATTAACCTATTATACTCCTTCTTTATTCTACTAAACTAATACCCTTAGAATCCTTAAGTAGTTTATTAACTTATAAGTTAAATCTAAATAAATATTAGTAAGCATAATAATTAATATAGTTTATTAAGCAAAAGTTATAAAATATAGTATAGAAAACTACTATATAAAGATAAAATAGTTAAGAAATAAGCTTAAGGAATTTATATAATATTACTATAAATACCGCTAGAATTAGAACTACTAACTAAAAATTAAATTAATTAAAAGTAGCACTAAACTATGAATTTAGAGGCTAAGGAAGTTATTAGTTAAGTATTAATATATTTCTATAAAAGATTAGTTATATTTCTATCTAATACTATTAGCTACTTACTAGAATATATAATAATAATTATTAAGCTTTAACTCTAATTTTAATAAACTTTCTTAGGCTACTAGTTTATAGAAGAGTTATAGTCTTATTTAAGATAGATATAATATTAGTTAATAGGAAATAACTTAAGAAGAGTTAATAAAGTTAATTATTAGGCCGCTAGGTACTTAAGAGTAAAGGTAGTAAGCCCTTTAATATCTAGACTATATCCTTCTAAGACTCTTTAATTAAGAGTAACTCTATTTTTTTCTTCGTACATAATATAGTTATCTATATCCTTATTATTAAATTTATAATAGCGCTCTAATAACTTCTTACTATTATACTTACAAAGAGGGTAGCCTTTATTAAAGTTAACTTTCTAAACTAATTACTTATTCTCTCCTTATTCTTTCTTAATCTTTACTCTATTTATCTCTTTTAAAGCTCTTAAAGATATATCAATTTTTTTAGCATTATTTAAAATATAAATAGGCTAGTAATGCTCTCTCTATTTAGTACTATTTATCTAAATAAAGCTTGCCTTAGTCTTACTTATGCTTTTAAGAATTCTTCTTACTTACCTATATAATTTCTATAGTCTACCTTAAAAGCGTATTAATAATATTAATACGCCCTTACTTTCTAAAAGATTTAAGTTACTAAACTTAACTAATAAGCCTATTATATTACTATCGTAATCTATATATATTTTTATCTTCTTTACTTTTAAATGTGCTCTAAAAATATCTAACTTCTCTTTACTATCTATATAGTATTAAAGGTCCTTATAGAAGGGCTCTAGGTAAGATTCTTTAATTTAATATTATATTATATTAATTTATATCTAGTTATTAGTATTAAGGATTTAATTAAATCTATAACCCTTAGAGTAAATATTATTAAGATAATATATAGGACGAAATAAAGCTTATAAATCCTTAGCTACCCCTTAGTAAACTAAGAGAGTAGCTAGAAACATATAAGCTTTATTTATTTTAAGGACTTTTTAGCTAAATCCTTTTATATTAAAATGTCTTATAAAGTAGTAACTTTAACTATAGAGTAAGATCTAGAGAAAGTTATACCTATATTAACTTATAATTTTAATCTATCTTTCGTCCTAGATAATATACTACTAAAAGGTATACTATACTAAAAGAGGGTTAAAATTAACTTATATATACTTTCCTTAGTATTTTTAAGTCTATATCTTTTAATATTAAACCCTAACTGCCTTCTAGATAAATTAAGAGAATAATTAGGATCTAATATAGCTTTAGAGGAGCTAATACCTACCTAAATTAGGATTTTTGTTAGTCTAATATTAAGTTAGTATTCTTTTTAATAATAAAAGGAAGTAGATAAATTCTTACCTATTAGTTATCTTATTACTAATATATGTTTCTTTTACGTAAAGCATTGCCTTAATTAATAATATAGTAGGTAGAGATCTAGTACTTTATTAGTATATATATAATTAAGTCCTTAGTAGAGATATACTATTACGTTAGATATAACTATCTTTCTAAAAAGAAGCACTATTAGCTATACTTTAATTAATATCTATAATATATACCTAAGTTTATAATTAGCTTTAATCTATTAATATAATACTATCCTTATAGATAAAAGACTTCCTAAAAAGATAAAAGAACTAAATATATAATAAGCATCTAGGGTAGGTAAAGTAGTATACTTACTTTACTATCCTAGGTATAGTAATAATAAGTAAAAGTAAATATATTAAAAAATAACTACTAAAATAAATAGGGATGCTAAAAGTAATCTCTACTATCTTAAAGTAGATTAGTAGATAATAGAGTAAATTTAGGACTTACCTAAAGCATAGGTTATAAGCTTAAATCTAGCAAAGGATAGCTTATAATATACTTTTTATGTTTTTATTTTTATTAGTTATAATATATAAAATATAAGCCTACTATTCTATATCCCTAGATATTCTAAATAAACCCTTAGTTTATTCTTAAAGTCACTAATCATTACTAGGTAACGAGGTAGATAGATATATAAGCCTTATAAGTTAAAAGTTTAACTACTTAGATTTTATAACATCTTTTTATAAATAAGCATAACGATTAGTTAGTAACTACTATAGCTAGTAATATATTTTTAAATGTTAGCTAACTCTAAGCTACTCTTTTACTACTTAATTATCTAGTATTTAGATATATACTATAGTTGCTACTTCTACTTACTAGGGACTAGTACTTTTTAACTTAAAGAGAACGTTACTTAAATAAAGATATTTAGAAGTAGTTAACTAGCCTGCCTCTATATATTAATAAACTAATAATAATGTTTATTAATATCTATTTATATTATCTAGTATATATTAATAGAAAGTATATCTTTACCTTTCTCATAATATACTACTAATTATATATTAAGTAATAAAGTTTCTCTATTTTTTTAGAGGCTTCTATATCTATATTCTTTTAATAATAATATTTACTACTTTAGATTAATAATATATACTAAGATTTCTATCTAAGGAAAAATTAAGTATATTTAAAGTATAACTACTAGCTAATAAATAATATAGTTAAATTACCTTAATAAGGCTACCTAGAGTCCTTACCTAATAAACTTAACCTTCTTAGAAAAGATATATACTTTATACTAAAGTAAAGAGTATAACCTCTATTATGTATTAGAGCTAACGTATTAGATATGCTTATTAATACTAGATTAAAGTAGGATTACTTTTTGTAAATAAGAATACTTTTAGTAAAATTAAGAGCCTATAGTTTATATAGGTTAATAATTCTATAACCTACTTATACTATTTATATTATTCCTAATATAGTGCTTATGCTTCTTAAGGATATAGGGTAGCGTATAGAATTATCTCTATATATAATAATAATAAGGCTATAATAATATTAGAAAGTCTTTAGAGAGCTTAGTTTAAATAAAAATTATAATAGAAAATTATAGTAGTTAGCTTTAGTTTTTAGGTAATCTTTCTTCTAATTGCTAACTTGCTAGTATTTAGTTTAGATAGTATTTAAATAATATACTAGTTTTTAACTAACTTTCCCCTATATTATAAAATATAAGCTCCTTTAATATATAGAATGACTTAATTACTATATCTTAGACTAGAGTATAACTACTATATAAGCATAATAGGTTATATAGAACTATAGCCTTAGGAGAGTATTATTAATAAAATAAGTAAAGGAAGAATAAGATTAGACTTAAAAGGTATACTAGAATTACTTTATTATAACTAGTAAGCCTATCTATAAGATAAAATCTCTAAATAAGAAAGTAATTAGTTATTATTAATAAGCCTACTATAGATAGTAGTCTATAATAGGCTATAACTAATAAAGGGTAGTAATATTATTTATATTCTATATATAGTGTCTCTAAATAGTAAGTAGTTATAGTATTTAGTATAACTAAAATACTAATTAATTAATAGTTAAAAACTACTTATATTGCTATGAATTAACCTAGCGCGATGTAATATATTAATATAGAACGTATTAACGTTAAAGACGTTAAGACTTTTTTTTAAAAGAAAAAAATTAATATAAAAAATACCTTACTATTTTAATCTTCTCTAGAAAGCGTATTAGAGAAGGGTAACTAATAAAGTATAATAAGATATCTTTAATAATAAATACTAAAGCATAAATAGTTATAAAGATTATTATAATATTATTGCTTTAAAAGGGTCCTAATATTAATTAAGATCTACTAAGATGCCTTTGTAGCAATTTTACTAAGTATTAGTATAAATATACTACTTAATAAGCTTTATTATAGAAAGCTCTACTTACCTAAGTAATACGTAGTATTAAATAATACTACTTAGTAATAAAAAGGCTTTATAGCTATCCTAGCTAATTAATACCTATATATCTAGAAAAGTAGACTAGGTTATAGAGATAGGTTAGACTAGTAATCTCTAATCTCTACTAGTTTTAGCCGCCTTAAAGTTAAGTAATTATTAAATAGTACTTTAAAAAGTAACTATAAGTTATTCTTTTTGTTTTACTAAAATATATATATGTAATAAGTAAAATAATATCTTAATCCCTTATGTAACAAGTAAAATAATATCTTAATCTCTTATGTAAGGTATCTCTCTACGAAAGGTAGATACTTTAATATATTCTAATAAGTTATTCGTAGAGCGCGTACTATAAGTAAAATACTAAGTATTTTACTATAAGGTATCTTACTATACGTATTCTCTTAAGTAGTCCTTAGGGAGGAATAGCATAGTAAGCTTTATAATTAATTTTACGCGCGTAGAAGTATACTACACTAGAGAGTATAAGATTAAGAGCAGAAAGAGCCTTTTAGCTAAGAAGGCTTACTCTATAGTAGTAAGATATTATTCCTAAAGTAATACTTACTACTAGATTATTATAGCAAGACTACGTAGGTATAAAACTACTATATAGTATAAGCTTAATATTATTATAGATTCTACGTAATTTTTAACGTTACGTATTAAAATTTACTATAATTTTACCCCTTTTTTTCTATAAAAGAGCTAAAATTGCTAAGTTCCTCTACTTATCTAGCTCTTAATATAGCTATAAAGAAACTTAGTAAGACTTAAGTGCATATATTACTTACTATATAAACTAGCTTAGCGCTACTTAGATATAATGGCTAGATTAGAGTTATAGTCTTCTTCTTACTTAATACTAAAAAATCTTACTTTACTAAACCTTCTTTACTATAATTCTATTACCTAATCGTGTTAGTTATGCTTAATTTAATAAGGAAAGATAAACTTATATATAATTTAGCCTTATAAGATTATTATATAGTAGCACTAACTATCTTAGCGTTAATCTTATACTATTTTTTTGCTTTTTTTATATTCTTATAGGAATAGTGTTCTATAATAGTAGGCTAGCCTCTTAGATATTTAAGTATAGATATATTTTATAAAATAATTAGTATTTATAAGGAATACTTACGCCTCTAGCGTTAGTAGTTCTACTAATTAGTAAGCTAAATAGTATATATAATAGTTTAGTACGCAAGCTAAGGGATATAGGCTTACTAAAACGTAACTTTACCTTATGTAATATAAATAAAGAAGTCTAAAATACTCTATATTAATGTCTTAAAGCTTACATAATTATATTAAAAGCTAGAAATTACTTTTAGGGATATAAATTAGTAGTAGAGGAGTATTAGAAAACGTTATAGCTAAAGGAATAGAAGTTTTTAGCAACTTAGACTTACTAAAAGTTAGTAAAGTAGTTATAAGTAAAAAGAACAACGCGCTAGAATAATATTATTTAGTAAGGGATTACGCCCTCCTTGCTATTAAGATATAACGCTTAACCTAAAAGGATAATATATAAAGGAATAACTTAAGAACTTATAAAAGAAATAATACCCTAAAAGGGATATTATAGCTAAGGCTTACCTATAAGCTAATTTAGTAAGGAACTACTACTACTAAGCTTTACTAAACTTTACTATAGTTATAAATCTATAACTTTGCTTTTATCCTTCTAAGGAAGAAGCCCTATAGTGCTTACCCTAATTAAAACCCTTGCGTAGTATTATTTTATTTATTAAAGCTATTTTAGAGGAGATATTATAAATATAGTCTTCTTAAAGAATATTTCCTTACTAAATTTAGTAAGCTTCTCTATAAACTAATATCTTTGCTTATAATATATCTTTATAACTATATTAAAATTTATATATAGCTTACTATACCCTTTTATATAAGCTATAGTATTATATAAGGGTACTGCCTTACTAATAATTAGTAACTTTCTCGCTTTTAAAGATATTTTATAGTACTACGTAACTAAAAATAAATCTCCTTAAAAATACCTTCTAAAAATAGCCCTTACTAAGGGGAGTCTAGAATAAGTCTCGAAATTATTATAAATAGGGGAATGCGTCGCTAAATTAGAATTGTGGTTGAGATTTGGGGGTTGTAGGATTTGGTTTTGGTGTTCTCTGATGTGAACAGGTTGGCCGCTATTACGCGTCATAACTTGTTCCCCCACCCCCACACTAAAGGGAGATGGGTGAATAATTTTTGACCCGCCATCACTTTCATGGAATCGTCCACAGACTCACAGTCCAAGAAGACTCTATTTCCGGCCAAGATTGCTTGCGATTGCTGGCCGTCGCTGAAGAGCTTGGGCCGAAGCATCGTTTGATGAGCCACTGCCATCAGCTGCCTCAAGTTCCCGAACCCAGACCCACGTCTGCAACATCTCCTGGCTTTCGCCGGCGTCTGGGGAAGAGGTGGGAGTTTAATCAAGCGTAGATGAAGACCTCTAATTATGGACTGCGACTGGCAGGTCCATCCATGTCCAGCCTCATCAACTGTTCGCATCAACAGTCCAGGCAGCGAAAAGCAACCACAAACCATAAGCTTGAGAAGATGTACCTGAGGCGTAGCGAAGGCCAAACAAGCTCAACTACAACGAAGATTGATCAGTAGATGTCTAATTCGCTGCAGGTCTCTCCATGATAGGTACTGGTACTTGTGGCCGTTGCAGCTAAGTCCACGAATGAAGGCATCGGATGCCTCTCCATGCTTCAACGATCCTGTGCCTGACAAGGATGGAGGAGTGATGGCGCGTCCAAGAAACTTCACAACGCGACCCCCGCAAAAGACCTTTAGTCTGTCAGAATATGAAGACGGTCAAGGGCTTCGCCCTCCGGCCAAGGCCCAAGGCCCACAAAAGGCTTGCAAGTTTAGTCTGCCCAACGCTGCCTCTGTAATAACAATAACATGGACTTTGGGGAAAAGCATGACGATCCAGGGCCATCTTAATTCTCAAGGTCTCCCTAGTCTGAAGAGTAGTCTCTCTTAGGGGTCGGGAAGACTTACTCCACTCGTTTGGTCTTCAGGCTGCGTTTGATGCCATTGCTAACACTTGTCACCTGCGCCCCCACACTTTCCTCCCATCTCACGATGTCATCTTTAATATTTAAACTGCTGCTAATCCCCTTCTTTCCAAAGCATCATTCATAACATTAGTTTCTTCATTCTACCTTTGTGCCTTGCGTTGTGGTTGTTGCTTTGCTATCCACCCTTTCAGCTTCAGCCCTCTTCAGCCTTGCTCTACCAATTGCACACTTTCTAAACAACACTTGATCATGTCACCACATCTTGACACTCCTGAATCTACTTCTCCAATGGGAAGCTACTCAATGCCATCTCAATTCACTTCATCCATGGGCCATGGCTCAGTGAGATCGCCGCTATACAGGCAATATCACGATAATTCGGAAACCAGCTCAATCAATTCCATAGACTCCCATAGTCACCGGTCAATGGTTCCAGGCATCTATGTTCCAACGGTTGCCTTTTTCGACCCGGAGACTGAAGAATTGGACCTGGACACGATATCATCCCACGCCATAAGGCTAGCAGCCGCCGGTGTACAAGGAATAGCCACCCAAGGCTCGAATGGTGAGGCGGTCCATATGACCCACCGTGAACGCAATCTCGTCACTTTTACCACACGCAAAGCTCTGGACCGTGCCGGACACTCAGACATGCCAATCATCGTCGGATGCGGTGCTCAATCCACAAGAGAAGCCATTGAGCTCTGTCACGACGCTCACACTGCCGGCGGCGACTTTGCGCTTGTACTCCCCCCATCTTACTACATCGGTCTGCATGCCAAGTCCACCGTTATGGAGTTCTTCCGCGACGTGGCTACCGCCTCACCAATTCCCATCCTCATCTACAACTACCCACCTGCAGCCGGTGGCATTGATCTCAACTCAGACGCAATCATCGAGCTATCCAAGCACCCCAACATCGCCGGCTGCAAGCTAACCTGCGGCAACACCGGAAAACTAAACCGAATAGCCGCTGCAACACGTGCAGTAACCCTCGAAGACCCTGGTTCTGGATTCATGTGCATGGGGGGTTCAGCAGACTTCCTTCTCCAGACCCTTGTTGGAGGCGGCTCAGGCATCATTGGAGGTTTCGCCAACATTGCGCCAAAGGCATGCGTTAAGCTCGTCAATGCCTTTGAAAAGGGCAATCTCAAGGAAGCGCGCCGACTGCAAGCTATAGTCGCTCGAGGCGATTGGGCTGCGATTCAAGGCGGCATCATTGGCACGAAAAGTGCTATGCAATCCCACTTTGGATATGGTGGTTACTGCCGCAAGCCACTTCCTCGACCCAATAAGGAGGAGACAGCGAGATGGCGTGAGGCTTTTGAGGAAACCATTGCGCTCGAACAAGCATTATAAATGCAAAACACTAATCCAAACCACTCGGTTTTTGCATTGGCGCAATGGAATTTTTGAGACTGGAGTCCTGATTTGTTGGTTCTGCTTTCTAGTGCTTTGAAAAGGTCTTGTTCACCGGATGCGAACAACTTTTAGCAACAACCTGGCATTTACATGCATATTTCAGAGAGGCGTCATTTTGGGACATTGTCTGTCCAATGTCTCGTAATTTTGGGAGGTATTTTTGAAATTTTCAACAGTTTGATGGGAAGACAAAAAATTCATGGGTTCTTCACCTGAACACACCGCATTGGAAGGAGCTTTGATATCATATTTTGGGGATCTACCATGTACTTGGAAGTAACATGAATTTACATGGTGTAATTACACTTTTCAATTTTTCTTGAAGTTCATTGTGACTGTACTATTGTTTGAATGATGCCTTCAATCTGCACTCAATGATCATCATAACTCCATTAATGTAGAATGACATATGACCAACTGTGCCTGCTTATGCACTGCCAACCAAGTAAATTCACTTATGTAATTATCCAAGATGACTTTGGTCAATCAGTTCGTCGGCACTGTAAGTTGGTCGATCGCCAAATTGATAGTGGCAGTTTGCACCTGTTCTACACTAATCCACCAGTTTCGAAATTGCACGTAAGGTAGCCGATTACCTGTTAGCCAAACGGCCGTTGTGGAATTGACAGCTATCTTTGATGTGCATCGAATTGCGCACCTGATGCAACCGGAGTCGGTGATAAAATACTGCAGCGGCAAGGAATCTTGGAAAGCGGTGTGATAAGTTGGCCCAGCAAGATATCACTTTTGGCCGTCCACGCCGTCAATCACCACTTTAGATTGCAATCACTTCATTTCCAAGCAATGTTCTTATCTTTTAAATGCGCAGCAGCTGGACTTTGGTTCTCTTATTATAGATACTAAACTTGGAATCTGTAGTTCATTTGCGGCATCTTGCGGCAAGGCTACTTTGCTTTGCCGCATATACCACAATTGGAAGGACGTCAAGTTTAGTGTCGTCTATTCTTGCTTAGAGAGGATAGTACGAAAGCCAGCAACGTAAGGCATGATTACCAGAGCAAAGATTATATCCAGGTCTGTGATTGGAGAGTTGGGGGCATGTCTTTTGCGATGTCCTGCATGTAATTTGCAAGGGCAGAATACTGGTTGGTCGATCATATCTCTCTGTAAGGAGTCACGCTAGAAGCCCCTCGTTGCTGATGTTTTGGCTGGGTAATACCTGTAAACTTGATGGTCACGATGGTCAAGTTTTTGCTAGACTACTACTTGGGCTTATATTCGCAATTGATGTTGTTGTATTGTCTGCAGTAGCGTCGGACTTTGTTTCAACGGCACCAACGCTATGTTTTTTAGCTGATGACCTTGACCGTCTTCAACTCTCGCCGCAAAAAGCTGGGGCGCAGAGTGTGGGTCCTTGATACTGGAGAAACCCGATCACCCAATGGCGTGGATCTGATGCGCTCGCGTCACGCTGCCATAAGGGGTCGCAAGGCTGGACGAGAGTTGACGTGGGAGGTTACCGTACCGTATGCTGGGAAAGAGATACTGTACCTTCCCTCTAATCGAAAGCGTTTGCGGCTCCAAAGATGAAGAGGAAACTTTCATATTTTATTCTTTCTCGTATTACAACCCAGTCCATTCCAGCGGGTTCCGACTGTATCAAGTGAACCGGCGATTTGGTGCGATCCAAGGTCCAGACCGTTGGCATCGTTTGCACGATTGGGATGGTGGTGTGGTGGTGTGGGATTACTCACGCCACTCTCACGCGCTGCCAAAGTGGTGACCTGAGCTCGCTTCAATGTTGCTTCTGAGAGGGCTACCGGTAACATCTAAGCGCCAAATATCGAACCTGTTTGGTACTGTACATACCCGCGAGGGATTAGGTGACCTGAGGTGTTTCGCCACAGTGCATTTACCCCTTAGTTTAGATTACGCCTGACAGCGCCATGAAAACGTTTGACAAACCCTTCCACGTGCACGTAATCAATTCAATGTTCAATAACAAGAAGCCGTTGTAGCGGCGTACTTTGTTGAGCAACGAAAGATCAGGACCCCGTGTTTGTGGGCGAGTTGACCGAGCCCCAAACCCCGAAGGGAGGGGGACTGAGCGTTCCTGAAGATAAGCTCTCTAAGCCCAGGGTAGATATGAAATCCCCTCGGAGTGAGCTTGCGAGCGTGAGAGTCACGATAGAAGGGAGAGGTGTTGCTGACCTGAAGATGGAAAGAACCCTTTCGACTTAGCGTTAAGGGGGCCAAGAGCGTTATTTACAGCCACTGAGGCGAAACACCTCAGCTCAGGTGCTACCTCCATACCCGCCGTTGGCAACGTTGGTTCTCCTTCTCGTGGGGAAGATTAGCGTGGGGCGTAAAGGTAAATTGAGTGGAGCCTCATATTCAGTGATGCAACTGATTATTCTCTCAACCTCGTTGGATAGTTCGATGTTGCTCCTTTTGCTTCTTCTACAATACTTCCTCTTTACCATGCCTGTTCACGCCTGGTTCTGCAATAATCAACATTATACGCTAGGCGGCCAATGATATAACGCGGGTTCTTACGTGGATCGATATCTCGCAGATTGAATTGAAAGTTGAAACATGCAAGAAAAGCGCGAGCTGCAGGAGACTGCGCTTCTTCCCCCAACGACTGGCAACTGCAGAACACTCCATGTCCTATCTCTAGCTCCGCGTAAATATCAGCAGCATGCGGCCTTGGACAAATCTCTCCTCAAGGACAAGATGCAACAGGGGAGCAATGTGCTGATAGCAGATGCAGTGGGGATACGTTATTGTTACCTCTCTGTACATCAGTCGTCATGCAACTGACAGCTCAACAAGCTGTATCCCAATGTAGCTGATATATCCGTCTGTACTGCATGATCAAGCCACGTTGAAAGCCGGTGTTGGATGAGGCCCGGAGACGCGTCAAAGGATTTGCTTCTTTTGCTGACCGACTTATTATAGCCAAGGAGCTCAGGAATAATAGGCGAAAGAATTGTGAACGTGATTTCTGATTAGCTGTTCAGCAGAGCCTCATGGAACTTATCTCTCGAGTACTCCTGATCGGCTATCAAAAACAAATACGATCCATGCTCTTAGGTAATAAGAAAGCAAGAGGCGAAGTTCGTGGGTTTAAGGTTGACTACCTGGTAGGATGAGCAAAGGGGTGAGAACTGCAATTTCCCTCCGGCGTCATCCTGTGTGGAAATCGATCATCCCATTGCCAATAGCACAATCACATAATGCACTTGTACCTGGCCTGAACGGTAGATAAGGACGAAAGTAAGCTTCTGTTACCTGTTACACACCTAGGGGCGTATATCTAATGCCGGCTCGCATCGACCCTGAATCTCACTACATGTTAGGAAGACATTTTCTCCAGAACTATCAAGCAATTTGCTACAAGGTCAGCATTATGTTATACATGTTCACTGTAGAGAGTGTCTTACACAACAAATTCGCGTTATACATTGTCAATCTATCTCTGAGTTGTTAAACTTGACTAACGCAAAAGTCAAAACTCAAATAATCAGCGACGCTGATCTCCTGCACGACAACTCCGGGCAAGATAGTGACTTGGTAAGTTGGTAAGAACGGTTAGATATATAAACTTGTAAGAGGCTCAATGTGTACAATGGTATTTCTAATTATATCATGGTCTGTTATCAATGATTACTGGAATTAAATAGCCCAAATAGGTTTTATGACTCTAAACAAAAACTCCCATGAATGCAATCTCCAGGCTCCGTTAATCCATTTTGATACACTTCAACCCAGTGTAGTTTGCATCCCAGATGTCATATCCCATGAAGTGTCGCCAAACGTCAAAGCATCAAAGGATAAATCTCCAATCTGGAGACCAAGGTCTTGAACCCCTAAATCCTCATTCAAATCAACTCGAATATCAGTCGTAGTGGATGGTAAACCATGAGCCTTTTTGAATAATTCAAGCCACTCTGTATTATCGGCGGCTGTTTGGTGCCATGCATCGTCTTCCTCATAGAGAATAAGCCGCGCCTGTCGCTGAAGCATACTGTCATTTGGAAATATTCCAAGCTGTAGTTGCTCTTTGACATAAGCACCCAGTCGTAGCGTTAAAATCTCCCAACAGGTCGATACTTTCGGAGACCTCTGAGACAGATTGCCATTGATGTCTAGCGCGGTGGTGTCGGTGAGGAGGTAGTTGTGTCCTTCATTTGAATTGAACGCGAAGCCGGAATTGTCGAATTCCATCTGAGCTGCTGCATTCCAATCAAACAATGTGTCCATGGCTTGGTCCTCTGTAGTCGGGCCCGCAACGGCACACATTGAAATCGGCTGGTGCTCTAATCCCATAGCCATGGAGAAGTTATTTACAGCGCTGAATGGATTTAGGCTGTTGGATTCGTTGCCTATGAGGAAAGGGGGCATGGCGTTAGTTACCAGATTGGCGACCTCAGTGTCGAGGCCACGGCAGCCTTTCCAGTCTTTCATTCTGGCGCCCTCTTTGTAGTGCTTTGCGATATGATCACATCGTACTTTCCATGATGTGAACTTCTCGTTACAGAATCCGCAGCGCGATTTGATGTAGTTTGGTTCAGATTTCCAGGTCTCCATGCTTTTGATGAGTTCGCATCCATGGACTAGACGGAGGTGTTGTCGGAGGTGATCTTTTCGGTAGAATGTTCGTGCGGACATTCCTTTGCTTTCGCAAGTGTCGTGGCTGTGAGTTTCAAGATGTTCTTTTGATGGGTTTTCTTGCTCACAGTATGTGCATGTCCTGAGCCCAGTTTTGGGGTTGTTGATGACATCGCCGAGAGGAGCACATATCCACTTCTCTAAATTTAGATGAAGACTCTTCTCGTGCCGAGTCCAATCGAATTTTGTGCGAAATGTGTCGGTGCAGAAGGTGCATTGAAATGGTCTGGCTTCAGCCTGCTCTTTCCGGTTTGAGGAAGCGATGACCCTCTTCCTCCTGCGTCGGTCTTTTCGGTGGCCACTGCCATAGGAAAGAAGAGAGTTTCGTGAGCCATGAGATCGCGAAGAGCCCAATGATCGATTTGAGTGAGAGCCACTGGAGTGACGGGAGTCGGACTTTCCAGTGCCGTGAGAAGAGATAGAGGGACATCGGTATTTGGTCTCAAGAGAAGATACAGATGGAACACGATGAAGAAGTGAGCCTGATCCACTAGACTCCACAAGGTTATTTCTGCTATGACTTCGAGACAGGCTTGATCCCGCCGAATCAATACGGCTGTTGGCCACGGCGTGGACGATAGCCGGAATTGCGGCAGGTTCGTTTTCTGGTGGAGAGACCTTCCAACGTTCGAGAGGATCCATGATATCCCAAGTCTTTCCGTTATACACGCCTCTTTTATGTTCTGGGATGGCGATAGCCTCGCTGCCACCAGTACTGGTCGGCCATACTGGTGACCGTATACTGGGAGAGACTCCACGGATAGATTTGCGCTTGTTTCGGCGCCGTGTGTTTGCAAACCAATTCGATACTTGGCTGGCTGATAGGCCAGTACGAGTTCCTAACTCTTCTTTCTCCTCCTCAGATGGATATGGATTGTCAGAATGGGCATCGATCCAGCCTTTCAGCGTTTTGATTGCCTCCTTTGAAAATCTGGTACCAGTGCTTCTTCGACTAGGTCTATCATCTTCTTTCAGTTGTGGATGATCCATGGCTGATCGATCCCAACATCGCAGTGCTATGGCTCCAGTGAGCTCGCCGGAATCTTGCACAGTATCCTCATGCACGACGTGTAATGTGTCCATGAGAACCGGGAGGTGGTTTTCTACCGTAAAAGAGCAAGGACGGAACAAGGCACTTTGGGGAGTCAGCCTAATCGCATTGTAGTTGTTGGGTAAGTAGCACAAGGTTTGATCGATGTCATCAAGTGTCACCATGACTCTTACATGATTGATCAAATCTAAGGCTTGAAGAGGAAACTTACCAGCAAGCCGAACATCCCGTTTGATTCTCATAGGTATACCAACACTCTAGTCCCCTGGACCGGCAATACTCGCAGGCCTTTTCTGGTAACTCATATCTTGGAATCCACTTGGCGAAGTTACCATAGTCAAGGGTTTCGGGATCTGCTGCTTCTTGGGAGATACCGAAATCATTGATAATGATTGCAGGTGTAAGGCCTCTTTGATCAGGTCAATATTTGATTGCAATTGCGTTCAGCTGGTACGTACTCTGTTGTTACAGCTAACTGCTCCGAGCCTAGGGGACCGGAAACTGGCAAATCAAACATCTCCAGATCCCCAGGCATAACCAAATTGTTATCCGTATAACCAGCAGCTCCAAAGTCAAGGAACTCGTCCATGCCCGTGGATACAGGATACGACTCCATGGCGATAGATTAGGGCGTACAAGATGTTAACGGGTAAGAAAGCAACAACACGCCCTTTTGATAACTAGTGTGTAAGAAGAAGGAGAAACTCAATGCTTACGGAAACAGATTGATATTTACACCAAGTAGGAGACTGAGGAGTCACAGGCAGACAATTGTGTTGTAATTGGCCAATGGCTGAGTACTCCACGCCCTTTACTTGTACTTGGACAAGCACTAAACCTATAACAGGAACGACAACCTTTTTGGCCGATGAGGGGAGACGCCTTGCAGAAAATCGGCAGCTAGCCTTCCAGGTTATGATTTAAAGCGAGGCTGCGCCTATCATATGCGCAAGATTCTATTATTAAGATGCGCACCCTCGACCGCTAACTGAGAAGGTGTGGGTTGTTAGCATGTTCTAGAAGGCTCATGGAAACTTCGGAGGCTATGCTATCAGATCGACATAATAATAGCAGCAGCGGCATAGCGGCTATACGTATGGCTGCTTGGAAATATATCTACTTACCTTTATCATATTATCATTGTGGTATCAAAATCTGTTGATCTGGTAGCTCTTCCACCGATGGAACTTGTGATGAAGATGTATATGACTGCGAGCCTGTTTGCGGCACGAATCCATGGGCTTTACAAACGACTTGATCGGTGATGCAAACTTGCATGCGTAGGAAGGTTTTGTCATCCGACGATAAGGATTTATGTAGGGAACCCGGCGCAGCTCATGATATACCATGGCGAATCGGTGTAACTCGCAGCAAAGTCGGCCAACACCTTCCCTTTTCCCCAATCTTCAACAAGCCTGGATAGATCCGAAATAGCATAACCGACGTTTGTTGCGGGGCACACGGAGACTTTCCGCAGGATACCCCCAATTCTTTAATTTATCTTTTCATTACCTGTTCCCCCGCAATGAGCTGTCCAATAGAATCCCTCACTTCCTCAGCTGCTCAGGTGGTTGCCGTCCAGGCGTGGCAAGTGTCTGTTTGATGCCTTGCATCCGAGTCGTTTACATCCTCCATCCTGCATATATCACTGGCTGTTTTCCTTTGTAGATCATTCGGTTTCTTTTCCTTCTCATATTATTATCCAAACGACCTATTCTTACGATATGGCACCGCATAAGCAGGAAACTGAGCAACTCAAGGCTCTGAGCGATGGAGTTCAACCCACCTCGAAAAACGCGGCCATGGGTGGAAGCAAAAACAAAGCCATCAGCTTCCCCATGCCCCCAAAATTCGAAGACAAGCTCCAAGAACGCGACTACTTGCTAGGCAGACTAGCAGCAGCGTTTCGCATATTCGGCAAGCTTGGTTATGACGAGGGAGTCGCTGGCCATATCACGGTTCGCGATCCAGTCGAGCCAGACACCTTCTGGGTCAATCCATTCGGAGTCGCATTCTCTTTGATCAAGAAATCTGATCTTATCCGTGTCAGCGAGGCAGGGGATATCATTGAAGGAGGCGAGGTTCGACTGCTTAACACGGCAGCGTTTATGATCCACTCGGCTATTCATCAAGCGCGTCCTGATGTTAATGCTGCTGCACACAGCCATAGCATTTATGGACGATCATTCTGTACGCTCGGTAAGGAACTGGATTGTATCACTCAGGATTCCTGCGCATTCTACGAGGTGAGTTTTGGCGATGCGGATGGATGGAGGATTGGGCGCTGACGGTGGACAGGATCATGTATTGTATGAGGATTTTAACGGAATCGTACTGCAAGAGGAAGAAGGGATCAATATCGCGAAGGCTTTGGGTCAAAAGAAGGCTGCACTTCTACAGAACCATGGTCTCTTGACTGTTGGCGGCTCGATAGAAGAAACTGTATTCTGGTTCGTCAGCTTGGAAAAATGCTGTAGAGTGCAGTTGCTCGCAGATGCCGCCGCAGCTGGAACTGGCGGAGCTACGAAAAAGATTCGACACGACGAGGCAAAGTTCACTTACAAGTCAGTGGGAACTCCTCTTGCTGGATGGTTCTCAGCAAAGCCTTTGTTTGATGTGATTGCGTTGGAGACGAAGGAGGACTATCTCCAGTAGAGAGACGCAATGGCAGAGATTTGCATCGCCAGGTCGGTTATCATGGGTGCTGGACAATCTGGTTGCTCGAGTACGAAATTGTCGATTCAGCATGAGTTTGGATTGTTTGAATCTTGGATGAACAATATGTAAATATGGGATAGGGAAGGCGCGTCCTGGTACATCAATAGGGGGCGCGTTATGTAAGAGTGGATAGGGGCGAATTCTCGTCCTTTTTTTTTTCATGCATAGCAAAATCTATTCGGTACTTTGCACTGTTTACTTTCTTCTCTATCTTCTACATTACATCAGAAGCGTTTCCAAGTCTCCAGACGGAGAAAGCTTGATGTCTGAGGCACCTCCATCTCCATCTCCATGCTCAGATGTAGTCGTTGTGACTGCAAATCATGTTTATCAAAACCTCTATATTGGATCAGCATGAATCTTGATGTTAAACAGTTGGAGTCAAATCGCTACTTTCGCAGCACAACAGCCGCGATCGGTCGGTGTACTGGGTAGCGTTGTAATAGAGGTTGTCGAATAGGAACCGCTTATTGCTCTACCATAAAGAATTGATTACTGATTACTGGCCAGAAAATGATATGTTATACGGAATATGCATGAATTTGCAAGGCTTGTGTGGCCCCATGACGAGACACTTCTCCCACCATTTTCCTCCTTCGCCTTGTTCCACAGGTCCACCACTTGTACTTCCAGGTCTTGTCTACTTTTGGCATCTTTACTCTAGAGTACCATTTTCTTCTTAAGCACTGCATCACCCGCGAACTGTCCGCTCTTCATCTTCACATCTCTTTTCACTGCGAGATAGTTCTGCGACCGATCACTGTCTACGTCACGCTGCGTCCCAAGCTTATGCGCGCTGTCTTATTATCATGGCATAATTCATACCTCGACCTTGTTTGGAGATAAAAACCTATATCCGGTCATCTTTTTAATGCTTACTTTTCTCGCAAACTACAAGCCCCATACGCCAGTCTTATATTAACTTACTCCATTGCTTCCGTTTGGTCGAGGATGGGCTGGCCGCAACATGCCGTATTTTGTTCTATCGCCATTCGGCTAATCTGGGACACGACGGGCTGAAGCACAAAGCAAACATGCCTCGAACTCCAGATAAACTTTTCGTTGTCAGGTAATCGTCCATTTCCTATGTGTTACTACTCCAGGGCCTTCTTACCTCCGGTCCTCGCGCCTGGCGATCGGCTTAGAACATGCAGAGCTGGGGAGTCAGAACGAAGATTGTGCCTACTTTGCAGATTCATGTTATTCATGTCATATTTCATAACTTGAGACTTCGCTGGTGGATATGAACTAACAAATGGAATTGCAGACATGGCGCCAGGTTGGATGAAGTTAGGCGTCAACCACAAGAAGAGTTTGAATATTTCGAAGATTCTCCACTAACCATGGGAGGATGGATACAAGCTCAAACAACTGGATACCGGATTGCAAGCATGCTATTGGACCCAAGTCTCAACTCAGATGGACGAGTGAAACGAATATTCATCCACAGCAGTCCGTTTCTGCGCTGTATACAAACCACTATTGGAATCGCAGCAGGCATATCCGGGTTTGCGCCTTCCATTGAAGTCAAGTCGAACCTACCACCACATACCGAGTCATCTTCATCCGACTTTGAGCCAGAACCGTTACCTTTCCTCCAACCTGTCGTACGTATTGAGCCATGGCTAGGAGAATGGATGACCAAGAACTATTTCCGTGTCAATCCGGAGGATTCCAAAGTTGACGCGCCTGATCCCAAGGAGGTGTTCCAATATGCTTTTACAATCATGGGCGGCATGGGCATTGATTACCTGCCGAACTGTGATGAGGGTGATTATTTGCCCCCAACGGATCCAGCACGCGCTCCCATCTCTAAAGAGCTTCTACAAGATGCTTTTGAAGCCATGGCTAGTGAAGATGCTGCACAGGAGGTGCGGCTCAATGGCAGAAGAAACAGCCATCCTCCTCTTCCCTTATCAGATCTGATCAACGGTGGAGCTTATGACCTCCAAACTGGCATCTATCAGAATCACAGTGAATACTCTCCATATCCGACAGATCAGATTCCAGCTGGTGTCATAGCCCACGCTCGAGACGCATGTCTAGCATTTGATTCGGAATGGAAAGGTCTCGGAGAAGGAGGCCATCTCGATGAATCATGGGAAGTCTTTACCAATCGCATCAGCACCGGGTTTGAATCCTTAATCTCTTGGTACTTACGAAACCCTCTCGACACCGCTGAAGAGAATATCTCACAATCTCAAGACGCACCCATATACAAAATATCCACCCATGACACTGATATCGACATGGATATACCCGATCTCGACCCCTTCGACCTCGATCCACAGGACTACGACATGGCCAAGAGCATCATGTCTGAACACCTCGCGCAAGAAAAAGAACGCCGAGACATCGACCACTGGCTCTCTCTTCTCAGTAACCTCGACACCGCCGACACTGCGCTCTCTGCCACTGACTACACGGCCCTACAATCTGCGAAAACAGATTACGAGCTCATTGTAATTTGCGTCACCCACAATGGTGGCTGCAATGCTTTTCAATTCTCATGCTCGCAGCGGCCAGTTCTCAATGATTTTCCACAAGCGAGTCTCACGCTTGCGTACTCTTCTCAAGAGCTGGATGCGGAGCAAGGCAAGCCGTTGCTTCCACAATATAAGATTGCACTTACTGGAAATGCTGATCATTTACGCCGAAAGTCGGTGTTTAATCGTATGGTTGATTCTACCAAGCGCGAGTGGCGCGAGTCTGCTCCTGCCTTCAGCGAGCGATTTCACCGAAGGGAAGAACCGGAAGAGAAACCGCGATTGGGGCTGTGGGGTTCCGGTCAGACTACAGCGTGTGAGACCACTGCCGGGGGTGGGTTATGGCAGCCACGATGAGTACTCTTTGGTGGCTCATTTCAGCAGAAAGCGACTACTCTAAACGACAAGAATTCCTACGCTAAAGAATGCCACATTGGCCAAGACAACACGGCTTTGTGCCAAATCGCGTTCCCACATTCTCAAGCTCCCGGAGAAAAGCCACTCGGCCTATAGATTAGCCTGGAAGAACACCTTTGGCCCTTGCTTTCCATATCTTCCAATACATCGCCGCGACCTCATACATGCTGCGGAGAGCGCGAAAGTCCAAATCTGGCAATGACGCTCACGATCTAGAGGTGATGCCGCCGTGCAATGTGGGCGAACAATCACAACGAAGCTTCGAAAATAATCCGGCCCCAATGTGGCGAATGGGAATGGGGCTGCCAAAAGCTCCTCTTTGAGATCGGATGTGTTTGAATCATTTCCAATACCAGAACAGGAAGTCTTCAACAGTGTCTGGATTAAGGCCCTCCGACCCTCAATGGACGCGATTGAAAAGCAGAGCCCTCACCCTCCTGCCCCCCATTTTGGAGGCAGTGACGATATCGATATAAACACTCTTCTCGCAACGGCGAACTCAATCAAAAACCTAATCCACCCGCTTGACATAGTCAGATAAGGGCCCGTTGTTGTCGATAAGAGTACCATGAGAAGAAGTACAGTCCATATGGATGGACGCTGGGCTCCATCGAATACTCTAACGAGTGGCACGAGCCCAAATGGGCAGAACTCGTAGCCTGGCTGGAGTCAATCGCCTGCAAAATAGGCGTCGAAAGCACAGCGCGCGGACTATTGCAACCCGCAAAACACTCCGGCATCGTAGTCGAGGGAATTCAAGCGTTGCTTACTGGGAAGGTAGTACACGATATACAGGATGAGGCTGCTGAGGTCCAATACACGTTCCTAGAAATATGCTTTATCCTAAAGGGAAGCGATAACTGAAGTGGTCACATCCGACAGACACTCTGGCAGGAGCAGTTCCATCAACTACGCCTTCTAAAGGCAGTGTAATAGCAATGTCACACAAAGTCTATCAGCCCTTTCCTATCTTTGTATGAGAAAATATAAATTTCCGAAATCGCTCTCATCAAGCTCGATATAAAAACCGACCCAAGATCAATAATAATCTCCGCGTTCAAGACCTCGCGGTGCAAACCCCCAACTCCATGCTCTCTAATCAAACATAAATAGGAACCTTATACCCAATGCCCAGCTATCCACTGGCTCTTAACCGCCTCTCCAGATCCTCCGCCACACTCTCCCGCTGCACCTCCTCATACCCCGGCGGTCTCTCACTCGGTGGCTCCACGGGTTCCTCTCTACGCTGCGGCGCGCCTACACTGACCAACGGACTTGTCGGACTTGCCTCATACGCTGGCAGCTCGTCGAGATTTACATTGCCCATGTCCACGCCCTGTTCGCCACCGGATGCCATTTGCGCCACATCTACAGCCTGCAGTAAGCGCTCCTTGATACGCTCGAATGTGCTGTGGAGATCAAATGCGCCGCCGTCTTTGAACGTCATTTTTAGTTCGAGAGCAGGCAAATGTGCGGGAATACCGCCGCCGGGCACGGGCTGTACGAGAGCGGTCCATATGTTTGCGCCGAACCAGGGGGCTTCGACGTGTGTGTCGTGGAGGTTTAGGATGGGGCATGCGAAGGATTGGAGGCGGTCGTTTGGTGTGGCGGGGAGGTAGATGACCTGTTCAGCCTTGTTAGCTTTTATATAGTATGGAGTTTAAGGGGAGGTGGCGTACGCGACGATTGGTGAGATGTACTGTGCCGCTGGTGCTGTCTGCAGAAAACGGCTCGTTGCCTGGATAGCTGGCAAGCGATTTGAGAACGAGAGATGTGCGTGGTGGAGAGGAGTAAAGATGTTGCTCGCCAGGAAGGGGTGTGAAGCCACGCGAATCGCTGGAGAGCATTACCCAACTAGGGGCAGTTAGTTGATTGCGGCGAGGCATTGCTTGGGGGAAGATATGGGTGGGTTATGGCGGACATACTTTATAGACATGTTTGTGGTGGTTTAGGTCGGACCGAATACGAAGTGTCTGATATTGCACGTCTCGATAAAACTAGGACGCTGCTCTAGTTACAGATAGCTGTACTACGTTCTGGATATGGTGCTTGCTCCGTTGCGATTAGAGAGTAGAAGGATTGTAGTGTCGTTGTCTGAAATGTACTGCTGAATATCTTCGCGCATGCAAACCAGGCGTATATGCAACGCTAAGATGGAGGTAGTTGAGCTGTCGGAGTACGGAAGACTGAGCCGACAGCAGCTAGGAACGAATGGGCGAATGAACCGGGCCCGCGTAGCTTCTTTGCTGCAAGTAATGCTGGCCGAGAGGGACAGTTGTTCGCTAATACCCGGGGAAGAGAGGGCGAAGGATTCTATGCTCAGCGATGTTGAAGAAATGTATGGGTGTGGAAATGTAGAAAGGAAGGGTCGTGGGGTCTGGAGGCGACTGGAGGAAAGGCGATGATCGGCAGGACAGTTTGCAGGTGTCTGTCGATCAGATGGTATGAAAATAGAGCGTTCGAACAGGGAAGAGATCGGTATGTATTAACATAAAGTAGCTGCGCTCGATGTCAATATGATGCTTGCTGTGTATGCATGGACTGGTGATTGAGCGTCTAGGGGGCTGGAGGAAACAAAGCGTCGACTTCAGAGGTTGCTGAAGCTGAGAGGAGATGCTTCTTCAAGCACAACTGATTCAAATAGTGTAAAAGAAGATGAAGGGCGAAGTTGAGGAGTTGAAGAACAGTCAGTAGTGGGGGGCAAGATGAGGTTCTGGCCATGAGAAATGTATCACATGTTGCGAATAACTTCAATGTTCATTCCTAAGTCGCCACGTTTTTTATCCCCTCTTGATCACAATAATGGTAATATACAGGTATATATGATTTTCACCTTACTGTATTTCTCTTGAAAATTGATAGTGCATACTCATCGTCAAAATGAAATACCTCCATTCCAGCAGGAGCTCAATGACCCACCCCGCAAAGTGACATGCATGAGAGCAAGCTACAATATTGCTTTTTACATCAATTCGAAATCACGAAGATAGAACGGAAATTTCAGTGCCAAATAGCATTCATTGCCAACCACTACTTACTTGTGTACCGGTAACTACCTCGCTATGCAACTATAGCAATACAAACACCAGTCCCATCCAAGCTATATGATGTGACCCGCAAGCTTGTACACAGCAAGCCATAGCAATAAACGACAGACCGATGAATGAGACCAAAACCAAGGGTATAATACTATACAAACCCAATCCCATCCTGAACTTTTCCATACGCATTCCTTTAACCTCGTCTTCCCTTGCCCAAATTCTCATCCCCATCAGACCGCACTCCCGCCGATGATCGCGGCGACCTTAATCTAGGAATCTTGCTCGGGCTCACCAAAGCTGGGCTCGGCACCACCGGACTAGCCAATGTCTTATTCCCTTCAGCGTTCGAATTGCCCGCCGGTATGCCCATGACAGTCTTAATGCCAGGCCGGCTCATCGGCAAATTCAACTTTGGCACTGGGCGACCATACTCATCTACACCAACGCTCGAGCCCGAGACCGCACGGAATGCTGCCTCACGATATGTCGCACGAGATGTTGCATGGGATGGCTGGCGGGATGGCTGGCGTGATTCCTTGCGGCGCGGATATTCTTCCGAGGTCTTAGGGTGCGTGGACGCATGGCTATCGAATGATGGGCGCGAAGAGGCGTTTTCGTCGGCGAACGGATTTTCAGCTTCGAGAGGTTCGCCGTACACGTTAGAGAACTTCTCGTGAAGACGGGTATGGTCTGAGAAGCGCCGTTCGCGTGTATTTGGCTTTTCTCGGTGTGGAGGCGGGCTGGGTTCGCGAGGCAGACGAGAGCGGCTACGATAAAGACCGTCGTAGATGAGGTCGCCGCCAGATGACAGAGCCGAGTCGGAAGTCTGTGAGAGGAAATGCTCTGGCTCTGGACTGGAAGCGCGCATAAGAGGATGTATAAGAGATTCAGGGAGAGCAGGAGTTTCAGGGAAACTGGTATGGCGAGCTTTGAGGAATTCGCGAACTTGGCCCTGACTCTTCTCGAGTTGGCGGATGCGCATATTAAGTGCGTGGACATTGCGGTTCATGCCTCTGGATTGTTGGATTGCCGAGTCGGAGATGTGGATTAGGCGCTCAATATCGCCTGTGAGTTTGTCCACGCTGGTGCGCATGCCGCCGAGGTCGTCGGATAGTCGCTTTTCGACGATGGTGACGGAGCTGTGGACGCTTTTGATGTCTTTGGATGATTCTTCGCCTTGGGACTTGACGTCGCTGATGGAACTGCCTAATTCGCTAACATGGCCATCGATGCTGTCTAGTCGGCGACGGAGATCACCAAAGTTTTTATTAAGGTGGCTGATGTTCTCATGATGTAGACGAGATAGCTCGCCAATGGTCTTGTCCGCGTCATCGTTGGATGTATCTCTGGCGGGCACACGTACGTTGACAGCTCCGGCACGCGTTGTGAACTCCCTCTGGAGGATATCTAGAACTCCACCTGAGTGACGGACTGAATTATCGGTATTTTGGCCAGAGGGACCACGTTGATAAAGCGGAGTCGGCGCAGCAGATGGGAATTGCATGTTGAATGATGCTTCCGACGCCGATGGTATGATCATATCAGGAAGTTCTCTACTCTTACTGGTACCAAAACTAGAAGAAAGCACCTGTTCCAATTCCCCGCTTCCTTGTAAGGTAGTGCTTTCGCCAGTACCTGGTCCAGTGCTCGGATTTCCGCTGGAAGTCTGATGAGACTCTGGACTGGGCTCTGGAATGTTCACAGCATAAGCCTCAGACGCCATTGGATGCGAAACGGGATAGCGCGGATGGCGGACCAGATACAGATTGCGATCGTTCTATGTTAGCAACGTTAGCATCTTTGCTCATCGCAAATGGCATTGATGGGAATAGATGGACTTACATTGTGGCTGGGACGAATATCAAACTGCTTGAACTCTGATGCAAGACTGCCGTCAGATGGCGTGTAGAATCCAGGTTGTAAGATCTCAGGACGCGCCTGGATAGCAGCTGGCTCAATCCACAGATCGTCGTCACTATCAGGATAGATAGAGCTTGCAACAAATCGTCGCGGGGCGTTCGATTTTCGAGTACGGGCTGTAGTCTTTGGACTAACGTGTTCAGAGCCTTGATGATTCGCCGAGTGCTGATTACGCTCGCTACGACCCCATTGTCTGCGTGCTGGAACAGGAGTGATATCATAGTCAGAGTCAAACGGCTCAAAGACAGAAGTAAGCGTGGCAGCAGCAGAGTTCTGCAGTTGCGCAGACTGCTCCTTCTTCGCTCGCAACATTTCATGGCGGGGCGAGTTGACGTTGACAGTTCCTTCTTCAATGATTCCACACATCGAACTATAACTTCCCTGGTGAACAATATTGACATTATTGCGCGATTCATATTCGCCATACTGCATGTTCGATGAAGTGCGTAAATAGTCCGAGTTGCGATCAAATTGCTGTGCTGGAGGTGGCATTGCAGCTGCTGGGCGGAGATCTGATGTAGTTCGCGGCCTACGCGGTATCTTCAATATCTCCTTCTCTGGCGGCGTCGGCGGCTTGTCATTGTTCATGTATTTGAGACTCTTGGTGCGAACAAGTCCTGGTGGACCACTGGATGCAAAATACTCTTGCGCCTTGACAGAAGTAGTCAATGCTGATGGCTTGGTGTAGCCTTGCGAAGTGGCGGGTCGTCGAATTTCAGCAGCGGCTTGAATTGCCTCAACGGGCGGCTCGGTTGATTGAGATCGCATTGCTTCCTTGTACTCCTCACGCATGGCTTGGAGTTGTCGGCGACTAGGCGTCAATTTGCGGTGCCAACTTCCACTACGACGATCTCTCTTCTTGAGCATGTACGAATCATCGTCATCTGGAACATGAATATGCTGTGCGCCTAGAACGCGCTCTGCTTTGCTTGTGGAGCGGGAATTCTCATCCAAGCCCAGCATTTTCATGGCTTTTGGTGGTGTATCCTGTGGAATGTCGGTATCCTCCTTGCCCACCTTGTTCTTTGATCTTTTTGGAGTCATGTCAAGAGAATCGGAAGAATTATCGATAGACAGGTCGTCGTCAAACTGTGTTGTTGGACTTTCTGGAATAGGCGCACTTTTGGTACTTGTAAACTTGGATGGAAAAGTCTCTTTCTTTGGCGAACTTGGTGGTGCGAAAAATCCAAAAGCTTTGGTAGGAGATCGAGGCGATATCAGTGAGCGCATGCCAAAGAAGTTCTTGAGTTTAGATTTCTCAGGCTGAACATTGGTCTCTGGTTTGAGATTTGTATTAAGTACCAGAGGCTGAGGTAACTTGGCCCGCACTTTTTTAGCTGGTGCTGAAGGCATTTGACGTGGAGCATTGTTCGAATCAGGCTCTGAATGAGGAATGCAATGAAGTGAAGTTGTTGATGATAATTGAATGGGGTGGTGGTGCTATTGACAGATATTAGTGATTGATGTTCTGAATAGGGACAATAGGTGGATAGTGAGCTTTGTAGCATGTGAAAGGGTAAACATACCATCAAGCCTGTAACTCCAAGCTTACGACCAATGCCGGTGAGATTAGTTGCTGAGTGCTGCTTTTCTTGTTCATCAATAATTCGATTTTGATAGAAGGCATTGTAGACAGGAGGTGCAGCATTGCCCAGTGCCGCATGCCGTACATTTGGCAAGGCGGTAACTTCAAAATCGTCTTGATCAATATTGTAGCTTTCGAGAGTTGCATTTGATGCGTAAGCATTGGCCGAGTAGGGTTTACTCGCCGCTAGATTTTCTGACATCTGGTTATCGTTGTGGTGTCTACGTTCTGATGCTTGATGAAACTGGCGAGTGGGCGACACTGAACGACGTGGAGAAGCTGAGCGCCGAAACGGATTGCCCATAGTGGCAGGCATCGACAACAACGTAGACTATGAACAAGTGAAAGTGCTGAAAAGAGTAGAATCGCGATGTTGCCTTGGTCAATGTGGACTTGACCTTGTGTTCTGCGGTGTGGTGAGGATATCAAAATGCGGGCAAGGAAAGTTGGTCGCAACCAAAGATTGTCTACCTCAGGAAACGAACGAGTGCCTGATTCAAAACGGGCTAAAGCTTCTGACCAGTCCAATTTAGACAATCATGAAGTTCCCAATTGCCAAGTGCAAGGTGGGCGATATGTTTTCGGTGAGGGATCGTGGTTGTCGCGGAAGCAAAGGGTTGGCCCCTCTACCAGAAGGTAAACAAAGCTTAGCTACAAACCGTAATTTCTTCAGGAGGTGTCCTAGCCTGTCCAAGGAAATGCATCAATTCCAGTTGCAAAATTACATTCAATAGTGCTATGATCATTGATCAGTATATCAACTGTGATGACCAAACGCCCCAGCTATGGGCAATATCATGTCCCATCACATCCATGCTCTTGAAAGTATCTGTTCGCCGCAAGTCTTTTGATGATTATGCCTATTGGCAAGAAGTCCAAGTGGTCACACATGAGCTAGTTAGTGCCGTCGGATCGCTCCAAAATCCGAATCCAGGTCCAAGAGCCATATCCAGGGCCGATGTTGATGTTGTCATAGTCTCATGAACAGCTCCTGGACGAGCATATCAAATAAAACTATGTGATATCTTGCGAAGAGGATAGTTTGATACTCACAGAAGATGCGATTAGTAGTAGTTGCACAAACGATAAAAATCCAAGAGTCCACAGCTCTTTTGTACTGATACGTCCAGTCTATTGGCCTATGAATGAATAATACCTGTAAACACGCCGAGAAATGTAGAGGAAAAGGGACAAAGCAAAAAAAAAGTAGTCCAACGCAAACACATCGGACTATCTGTAGATGGGAGAAGACGACCAAGGAGTCGATTGTGGACACATAGAGAGAAAAAAACACTACAAACCGATCAAGAGAATCCCGCTACTATATCGCTCTTTTCAGCAATGAAGGTCTCCAAACTCCCCCTTATCCGTAAAACTCCTTTAGACTGCAATATGGGCCGTTCTTGTCAGGTGTTGATCCAATCGCTAGCTGATCCAATCCCGGGAGTCATAAGTATGGGATTGGCGTGCGAATGTGACGAGATTGCCTGGGTGTACTTTAAGCGGTTCGTAAAGTGTTGATTTCAAAGTATCGTGCATTTGGGGCTCTTCTTCTTGCCACCTGGGCGTGGTGGTGGTTCTAACGCTGCTACAATGGCCTATTACTGTTAGCTTATAAGTCACGTCTATAAGAGGGATTTCTGACCTCGTCAAACACGTCCTTCAGCTTATATTGCGTCAAAGCCGAGCACTCAACGTACTTCACGGCTCCAAGTTCACGAGCCATTCGCTCGCCGGCCTCCTTACTGACAGGCGTCATCTTCTGTCGAGCCAGTTTCTCCTTTACAGCATTGTCGTCTCGCAAATCAACCTGTGTGCCGACTATAAGGCAAGGAACTCCTGGGCAATGATGGTGAACTTCTGGAAACCATTTCTCTCGAACGTTTTCAAATGATGCCGGAGATGTGACGGAGAAGCAGACTAGGAAGACGTCTGTCTGTGGGTATGAGAGCGGTCTTAAACGATCGTAATCTTCTTGTCCAGCGGTATCAAAGAGGCCTAAAGTGTATGGTTCATCACCAATCCTATTTTTGGCATGTGGTATTAGTATTTACTTCTTTCGCGTTACGTGCTCGGCCATTGACTCCCATGAATCCGAAAGATTTTGCAATGAATAATAGTCACTTACATGACAGTGACTGCGTAATTGTCGAAGACAGTAGGCACGTATTCGCTTGGGAACTTGTTGGTTGTATATGAGATAAGTAGGCATGTTTTTCCGACAGCACCATCACCGACGACAACACATCTGAATAGAAAGTTATGTCAGCACTTGTCCACGAGATTCAATTGACGAAAGAGTAATATCTGAAGGTATGCGCTCCCTTGTAGGATCTGTAGAGTGTCGTCATGTTGTAGAACGTACTTGATAGTGGGACTCATTCTGCTGGTATAATTTGCGACAATACGGAGCGATTCGCAGAGCTCAGATGTATGAATAACCAGGGACGACACAGACGTCAATGACCAGCCAGGCGGTAAGAGATGGAATTGATAGGTGTAACGGTCGCGACTGAAAGCTATCCAAGCTAGACGCGATTTGCGGGACTGGTGAAGGTAGGTAGGGGCTGAGGGGTTTGCTGCGAACTCTAAAACAACACCAGGTGATTAGCCAAGCTTGCGACCCAAAGAACAATGCTCGGATTTTACATTACAAAGCTCTAGAGCGAGCAACTACTCGGACCTCTTCTGATATTTGGCAGTGGTAGGTGGGTGGAGAGTTGATCGACAATGAGACAACGGGTTTGGCGTGGAATGGGGGGGGAGTAGTATTGATCTGAGCGGGCTGAATAGGTAGAAGGAGAAGCGGAAGGGTTAGAAAGCAAGAGGATGAAAAAGAAAAGTGGTTTAGCAATAGAAGTGAAGTCGCCCTGGGCGAGATACGGATGAGTGATTGTAGCAAAATTGAGGCACGAGTGAGGACGTTGATGAGGCAGGTGTGAGAGAGCAAGTTATGGTCAGGAACAAGCAAGAGAGCAACAGCAGTCTGCAAAGAAAGAGCGGCGGTCGCTCCTGCCTGCGCTATTGTTTCAAAGCCCATTGGGGATAGACGGTGAGAGTAGTCAGCATCTTTTCTTACAGCTATCGGCTTATGCCGGCCTAGCCTTGAAGATGTCCGACCCTAGCCGCCGTTCATCCCTTGCATAATTGGCCCAGAAGCTCTTGCATAATGTTGACAGCTTGATATCAATTATTACTGTTGCAAAGATTTGTATCAGGTCTTGTTCGGATCCTCACTTTTCCGTCGCGTCGGAATTTTGCAAGGTCTGTTAGGCATGGAGAAAAAGCTCTTATTTACGGAGGGTATAGGCATATTCTTTGAATGGTAAATGCGTCATCTTTCTTAGCCTTCTTCAATCTAATATGTCCACCTTGTTCATATCGTCCGCGAGCCTATTCATTCTTCCTACCGGCTTTCCCTGCTTGTTGCTAATGCTCAACGTGCTTCAGGATGGAGCTACTAAAGTGTATGTGAGTACAATCATTCGCGGCGTGTTCCATATCATCCTCAGCCATGCGATAACAGGGGCCATCAATTCAAGCAGTCGTCGTGCATCCAGGGATGTACTTGATGCCATCCGACCTCTCTTCACATGCTTCCGCTATACCCCTCAATATCAGCAATCTTTTGATATCGTCAAAGCTCCTCCATATCAAGGCACGGTCCAGAGTTATTGCGTATTCGCGTCCGTTTGTGTCGATTCCTCGCTGCGTTTGTCGCTGCCGATAACAACGCCCTTAACTTTCTGGTCCATCTGGTCCAGTTTGTAATTCTTCATGACAAGGCTGAGAGGAATGAGCGGGATGCACACACAAACTGCAATTGTGAGCAGAATAGTCATCGTCTCCTGGTAGGCACGAGCTATTGCATCACGTTCTGGTGTACCCATGGCCCATCCAGTGGAGGCCAAGGTCACATTGCCATAGATCGCGGCCGTTTGGTTTTGAATGCTTTCTGGTGCGTACTGCTTCAGCTTCAATGGAATGAAGTGAGACCAGACTGCTCCAGAGATTGCCGCGCCTACTGCTCCGCCGATCTCGAGAATGGTCAAAAATGCTGCTGTGGCTGCAGCGACTTGCTGATGGCTCACGGCGGCTTGCACTCCTAGCTGTGCTGGCACATTCAGCATACCTCCGCCAATGCCAACGGCAATCTGACAACCAACTAGGGTGGCCGTGGATACACCAGTCGACCGATAACGAATCAGCAAGCCCATCCCCAAGAGGTAGATACAAGATCCTGCTGTAATGTAGTACTTGTAGTGCGCCGTGTACTTGATACAGAGAGCGATGAGAATAGAGGTAACTGTCGAGGTGAAAGTGAAGACTTGAGTAATATGGCCAGCAGCCTTGACTGACTTGCCCTGAACGATCAACAAGTAGGATGAAAAATAGGGGTAGATGGAAAGGTAAAACGCCACTATACCGAGTTAGTCAATAAACTCAAGATTCATGGGAAGCTTACTGAAATAGAAAAAGGCAATTGCAACACCAGCAATAACGGTACGATTGTTGAACAGGTTTGGCGGGAAAAAGGCATGTGGAGCTAATTTGGAACTTCTCTCCCAGAATGGAAAAGCGACAAAGCAGACGCCTCCCATGACGAGCATTGCAATAATGCTTCCGTTTCTATAGCCATCCTTGGCTGAATTCGCAAGGGTCAAAGGGATAAGAATCAGAGCAATTGCCGCAGCTAGAAGTAGCAGCCCGAAGATGTCCAGGTCAAACCAGAGCTCCTTGGCGATTGCAAATGGAGCTTTGCCGGCGAAAGGATTAGGCGGTAGCTTTCCTTGTCGTTTAAGTTTTATTTGGAGCCTCAAAAGAACCACTGCAAGAGGTATGAATGCGACAGGAAGCACGATGGCCCAAATGCCATACCCCCATCTCCAGGTTGAACGGGTCAGTATACTCTGGGCAATATCTGGACCTACCCAGACAGTCCAAAGAAAAGGGACGTCGAAGAGGGAGGAGTACAGAGCTCGATTAAGTAGATCTGAAGTGTCTGCTACAAAGATCTGCTGGAGTATTTGTAGGCCTTGGGAGCCTGCGGAATAGAAAATCTGGGCAGCGGCATAGGTACGAACGTTATTTGACGCGGCTTGCTGGATATATCCAACGGTGAAGAGGAATATGGCAATCGAAAAAGCTTCGAATCGGCCAAAGACATCAGCGATCTTTGCCATGGGGGGCTTGATGACCGCTAGAGATGGTCAATATTTTTCATGGCGGAGCTTCATGATCACTTACCATTGACAGTACCTTGCACAACGGTAACAGTCGCAAGTAGGGAGTGTGCCAGAAATGCACTTGTAGCAAATGGTGCCAGACTTATGGTAGTGTTTCCCTCTAACGATGTGGCATTTGCAATGGTCAACAGCCTGCAGGAGGTTAGTCAAATATCTAGCATGAAGCGGCAAATACTTGCGATGCATAGGCTATAATCAAACCCCATTTGGTCCAGTTGCTGCTGATAGCTTCGATTTTCTTGACACCTTCCTGAGCTTCAGAGTTGGTGGAGCTGGAGCCAGGGTCCCCAGGGTCACTGTCGGCGACGAGAGATCTGTGGTCATTTACAGACTTGTGGTCGTTGCCGGTATACACATTCTGCTCGCCACCAAGCTCTGGATCGCCGGTTGGGTTTGGTAGCTTCATCAGAGAATAAGAATAGCAGGCCAGCGGAAAGGCAGACGTGGATGAAGAAATAGGATTATTGGGTTGATATCAGAAGAGTAGGGGACAAGGCTGGAAAGAAAGCAGTCCGGTTGGACGATGGGGAGATCTTATCAATCAGAAATTCAAGTCCGAGGGTCACAGTTTCCTAGTCCACGGCCTGAAAGTTATGGTGCTCTTGTGGTGCTTGAGTAATTTGTGGAGCAGCCTGCAGGATGCGCGTCAGGTTCGCCTTGCTGGTGGGGGTTTTAAAGAGTTGGGAGGCAGCGAAGTAACGACTGGTTGACACATCATTTTGCGGCAATGACTACCAAAGTGGTATTGGATCGTTGGTATTGGCGTTGAAAGGCTACCTTGAAGGATTGGATTTGGTACACGAGCAGACGAGCTACACCAAACTAGAGGAGGATGATATTTCTCTGCCGTAATCGGAACGATCTAATCAGATGGGTTTTCAAGCCACCAATTTTAGCGTATTCTTCTCATTTGTACCCTGCAATGCCTAGAGTTCTCCACGACTCACCATCTTCTCTTCGCTGACAGCCCGGAAGTCTTTTCCACATAGCCTAAATGAAAGACCTCGAATCATTACTTCCGACTTTACAGAAGATCTTGTCAGCAGGTTGATTTGAATGCTTGGGAATAGATTACTCTATACATCAGGCTAGCACTTAGCGGGGTTGTTGCGACCATTCAAGACGCCATGCAGAGCCAATAAATGCAACTTTCTACCGGAAAGTGTGCTCTCGGAACTCGAATGATGATGCGATCGATGGATTTGACAAGGATTGGTACGACGTTGCATATGCTTTCTCTCAACCATCCTACGTCTCGAGTACCAGTCAATCGACAGAGGACATTCGGGTAGCGCACCTTGTCTGAGTTCGAATTCAACTATTAAGTTGGACATCGAACAGCCATTATCAACTTTTATATGCGAACTTTTTGAGGACGTAGACTCAGACTCCAGGTCCTTTATCATTCATGTTCAACTTTGAAAGGGTCAGCTTGTGCTTGCTGTGAGTACCTACGCAATACAGTTCTACTCATCAACTGTTCTCTCTCCATATTCCAACCAACCAATCAAATATCATGATTCAATATGATTCATTTAGTACTACTTCAGCGCACCTGAATTTCTATAAGTCTGCTGTTCTCGACCGCTATGACTTGTCTCAGTTGAGCCAATTTCACCTGCCGCACTACGCATCATGACCGACTCGAATGATCTCCACGAATTCTATCTGGATGTCCTTGGACAACAGCCATTGATGAAAATATATACACAAATCTGCTTTTGTTATGCAGTCCCGGAAAATGACTTACGAGAACAGATCCTCGATACACTGAATGCTGGGCTCCTTAAGTTGTCAACATCATTTCCCTGGATCGCTGGCCAAGTTATCAGCGATGAGCCGATTTCAGGAGAGACATTTAGTTTCAAAATCGTACCTTTGGAAAAGACTCCTCGTTTGGTTGTACGATATTTCGACGACGACAACCGAGTACCGAACTATCAGAATCTGAGAGAGGCCAATTACCCTTTCAGGATGCTTGATGAGTCTCTCATCGCTCCTAGAAACACACTACCAGGTCTCCCAGGAAGTTCCAACGAAGATATAGCACCGGTGTTGCTTCTCCAAGCCAACTTCATCACTGGTGGTTTAATTCTCACATTCGCTGCTCATCACAGTGCAATGGATATGACAGGTCAAGGGCAGATCATGACTCTCTTATCCAAGGCATGCCATAATGAGCCATTTTCCCCCGAGGACCTAGCGTCTGGCAACCTAGACCGACGCCATGCTATATCTTTCCTCGAGAATTATACACCAGGTCCAGAGATACAAGACCAAGTTCCATCTCCATCTCCAAAAACGCCCGCTGAAATCCCCAAGAGCGAAACCACACCAAATGACCCTCCAAAACTCACTTGGGCATACTTCTCCTTTCCAGCAACTTCACTATCCGATATCAAAAAGGTAGCCTCCAGCACCATTGCCAGCCCAGCCTTCATATCAACCGACGACGCTCTTACAGCACTGATCTGGCAGTCCGTAACTCGCATACGCCAACCACGGCTCAAAACAAACGAGACATGCCGCTTTGCGCGCGCAGTCGATGTCCGCTCAGCACTAAACATCTCACCAACTTACACCGGTTTCCTACAAAACATGACTTTCCATTCCTATCCCATCCAGAGACTCACCTCCGATCCGCTCGGCGACGTGGCCTTGAACTTCCGCGCTCGGTTGGATCCCAAGGAATTAGCATTTCGAACTCGGGCACTGGCGACGTTCTTTAAACAGGCGGATGATAAGAGCATCGCTATCGATTTCACGGCTGGTATGGATCTGTCGAAGGATATCATGCTTAGCTCGTGGGTAAAGCCTAATTGCTATGAGTTGGATTTTGGCCTGGGCTTGGGAACGCCAGAATCGGTACGGAGACCGCAGTTTACAACGGTGGAGAGCTTGTTTTATTTGATGCCGAAGAGGCTGGATGGGGAAGTTTCTGCGGCGTTGTGTTTGAGGGAGGAGGATTTGTGGCGGTTGAAGAAGGATGAGGAGTTTATGAAATACTGTCAGTATGTTGGTTGACGAGTTGCTATAATTGGTATTCGAGAGCATGAGGAGACCTGTCTGTGCACGCCCTGTCTATGCTTAGGGAAGAAGGGATATGGAAATATACTTGTACATAGACACTAAAGTCAATAAGTTTACATTGCTTGGTTGGCCTTTGTGAAAGTCATCGCAACCATTCCCATGACTCCAGTCGCGGCATGACCGCCAGCGGACTCTCTCCTGATGCGGAATTAGTACTGAACCTACTGATCAATCTTGAGGCAGGACTTACAGAGGATGTTGTACGAGATCATACAAGATATTCATCGTCAGAGCATCTCCCTTCTTCACAGGAATGGGCCCACCGCAAACCGACATCGATGAAATGGCAAGATATTTCTTTCCATTTACCTCAGTCTCTGAGCCGGCACCACCATATCCAGCCTTTGACGTGCAGACTGGCTTTCCATTGATCGCAACATCAACAGCGACTCCACCATCTGTGAATCATTAGTCAACGCCTACCGAGAGCAGCGTGTATAAAACTTACCATGTAGATGGCCACGCGCTGTCATAATGCTTCCATCTTCCAAAAACGTAAACTTTCCACTAGTGGTGGTAGCGGGTCCAGTTTGCGACATCTTAATTTGCGTTCCACACTGTGTCGCCGAGATCAAAATTCCCTTGGTGTCACCACCGACTTTGCCTGGCATGTACTCGAGATCGTAGGTGATGTAGACTTGTTTATCTTCCTTGTTGTAGTTAACGAGCTGGACGTTGGCAAGGAATTTATCGCCCTTCTCAATATGATACCCGTTGTTGGATGTGCCGTTCATGGACGTGTACATATATGGACCATCGCCAGAGTCTTCGCCTGTGCCGACAAAACCAGTGCCTACACCAAAGCTGCTAATACTGCTGGCGGGCTTGGTGGGGTTGTTGCAGACGGAGATGAATTTGGTTGTTTGTTTGGTCAAATCGGCGGTGAGGACGTGGTGGATGTATACACCTGTGGTTGTTAGCGGTTGTATTTGTATTTGCTTCGGTGGGCTATCATACCTTTGGCTGGATCGGCCTTGACGCCGTCGGTGAACATGACGCCGACTTGTCCTCCGAGTACCGTGCAGGGTCCGGCGCTGTTGCAGAAACCTTTGGCAATGTTCAACATGTAGGTCTGGCCGGCTAGTGTTGAGTCTCCTCCCATTCCGCCCATTGAATGTCCTTCGCCATGGCCACCTGCAGCTCCTCCTTTCGAACCTCTCAATGTGTATGCTAATATACAGTCAGGCACCACTTTACTAGTGTCGCGTGGGATACTTACGACCGAATTTAGTCAATGTTCTTTGCGCTCCAGTTCGGATTCTGGGCTCCAGCTTGTCGATACCAGCAACAACTGCACCAGACTGGCGAGACTGAAGTGTAGCAGCTGAAGCCACAATTGGCAAGAGCGAAAGGATAGAAACTGTCTTCATCGTGAAAGGAGTGTATATAGTTGGTGTTAGTGAGCAGAGGTAAGAGAATCACCCAGCAGATAGTTTGCAGACGACCACTTCGATCTATATTGCTGAAAGCTTATCTTAGATCTCATATGCCTAAGCACCCACGCGCTGGAACTGGTAGATTTTGGCAGATCATGTTTCGCTGAAACGAATAACAGTTGATCGGGCCGGTCATTATTGTTGAGATTTCCATATGCGGTCCAGCTTCCGAGATATAGCAATTTAGAATGACTTGCAAAATAGATGAGATAGCGGGTTGAACCCTGGTAGACAGTTGAAATTCACAGGTCCGATGAATTAGCCGCGGCGTGGAAGAGGGTTCGCTTGTTTGATGTATATGAAGATCTCGAGGTATGATTCTTCTTGGAAACCCTACTCTCGGAATACCTAGACGTGTATCGGCATGAAGACAACCGCACCGGGAAACAAAGTTCGGGTACATCCTCGATCGTTTTGTTAGTAAGTCGGACCGATATCCTGCGTTCAATTGTACATTATATTTGGCCTACCAAATCCTATATCAATCCATTGTATTGGTGGATATTCTGGTCAGAATGAACTAGAAGCAGACGCATTTGCACGATGCTCATTACTCTGAAGTTGTCAATGGACCCACTGAAAGTTCAGATATCAGTGTCCATACCGTCCATTCCACGAGCCTTGTCGACGTCCATATCGTTGGCCCCACGACCGTTGTCAACGTCCATGACATTAGCTCCGTGATCGTTGTCGACGTCCATATCATTAGCCTTGTCGTGAGCGGCCTGAACCAGAGCGGTATTGCTAAGCCAGTCACAAATGCGTCCTCCAACCTCACTATCGATCTGCTTGAAGTGTGGAAGAGCACTGAATCGAGTCTTCTCACCACAAGCCTTTGCCAGCTGTCCAGCCAACAAAGCATCCGCGTGGAGATCGAATGGCACTTTGCCCAACCACTCAAGGCGCATACCTCGACTATCGGACAATTGGCTCTGGCGGTCGTACCAGTTAGGCAGCGGGACAGTGCTTGGAGGGAGCTTGAGGCGCGCCTTTGTAGCAATTAGAATTGTCGATTATGTGGTAGGTGACGAAGAGCTTACATATCCTAGGATAGTTTGGAGCTTTTTTTTCTGCCAATGGAAGATGAGGAATACGTGCTGGTGCTTGTTGAACGCCTCCCGTAACTCCTGTTCGGTTCGTCGATTTTGAGCCCATAGTCCGTCGATCATGGACTCCTGGAGAACTTCTACATTCAGAGGTTTGACGATGAAGAAGGCTATGTCTGTGGATCCTATGACAGGCGGTGAGTTAGCATACTGTCAAGATCTTACCAGATTGCGGCATATCATTTGCAATATGTGTGGGCCCAGGAAGCTAGATCAATCGCTTTTCCTTGATGGCTATTTGACTATCATAGCGCCAATGATGCCCATCAGACTACGCGGAATGGTTGACTCTTACCTTGATATTGAAAGAAGGAGGTGATTGGTGAGCGTGACCGAATGGTGCTTTCTCGAGATTGTGGAGAGCGCGATCGCCCATGGCGTCTCATGGTCGAGGTACGGGGAGATCTCTCGCGGGTTCGTGTCGCTAAGGCTTTGGATTTCTTCTTTTGTGGTCCCTCCATAGGAATGTTGCTTTTGTGCATATCCTTCAACGGTTGAGCGGAGCGAGGCATGGTAGCGAGGTGGTGGTGTCGGATGGAAGTTGAGGAGTAAAACTAATAACTTTGGTAGCAAGAAAATATCAACTTAAAGCCATTTCTGGTGACGGAGTGCTCTAGTGACTGCAAGGCAAGTGGCGACACCTCGTCGCAAAATCGATCTCAAATCTGGGGTGGAAGGTATTGATTTGCTAGCAAGCAAAGTCAATTCACCTCTTTCGTTCCCAAGCACCAACGCGGTCAGTCCAGTCCACCCTTAGGTGTTCCACCTTATCCCATATGGTCTTTGCCAGTTCAGTGAATTCGCCCGTCTCCTTGTCTTCCTCACCCTCCAATCCCCAGTAGTCCATGTGTGTCGGAATAACGCGCTCCTTGCCCCAGCGATTGCACCCGCTTCCCCACTTGATTTTCTTTGCATTGACCTTCTCCAGCAGCTCATCAGACTCCATTGCAAGCCAAACAGGCGCAGTTGCACCTTTGTGCGCAGTATTGACGTGCCATTTGCTGCCAAAGAATCGAGCTAGGTAAAAAGCTATAAGCTGTAGGTACGTCACGATGATTGGGAGCGGCAAAATTGAAGTGAGACAAATGCCTGGGTGCGAAAGATACATGACAGGCGGGATCGTCTCCTCGTTTCGTCCAGAATGCGCACTGGAAGGCGAAGAAGTAGCATCTTTAGACGAAACGAATACCATGCTCTTCTCGATATCATCTTGACTATCATTTGTGCTTGTGGGTGTGAAGAAGTCCTGTACCCTGCTCTTAAGCTCCTCTTTTTGTGATCCAATAGCCACCAAGTCTGTAACGACCTTGCTGCTCTCGTAGGCATCTAGTGTTTTCAACCCCTGAAAGTCATCGGACTCCAGAAATCTAGCCTCTACTTGATTTGTGCTGCACCACACCACTCGACTTCGCTGCACACCGGCTAGAGGACCACGGTTGAGTAGGCTTGCGACTTCATGGACAAAGATGTAATGCCCAAAGAGATTTGCACAGAACACTTCTCCCAGTGGCGGTTCATCTCCTTTTTGTCCACCAAGGAGTTGCTGTTTCGTAGCCAGGCCCATGGTGCTTTTCTTATACGCAGGCTTGCCTACGAGCGCTACAACGCCTTCAGTATAAAATTGTCGCCATGCACCCCACCAGTCCAGTCCACTCCAGCCACCTATTCCAGCATTGCAAATGAGGACATCTAGACGCGGTACGCTAGCAGCAAGCGCGCGAGCGGCGGAGAAGACTGTGGGTATAGAGCATAGATCGAGAAGAATCGGATCAATGGTTACGCGTTGAGAAAAGAGTGCTCGAGCATCTGCTGTTGGGGATGCTGGCGGTGTAGAGGGTGGCGTGTAGAAGAACAGTTGTTCCTTGATGTTGCCGGCTGCTAATGCCTCGATGTGTTGCTGCAGGGACTCGACCGTTTCAATGGCTTTAGATTGGGAACGAGTTGTAGGTATCAAATGAAGATGTTGGTTCGCGGGCCGCGTGAGAAGGAAATTCGTAATGATCCGAGTACAAATGGCATAGCCGACTCCACTGTTGAACTCAACTTAGCTTGGTAGTTGTTTAATGTGAGTTAAAGGGCTAGCATACCTGTTAGCCCCGGTAACGAGTACATATAACGTGTCGCGATCTCCGCTATCTTTCGTTGGCGAACTCATGTTTCTGGTCTAATGTCATATATTCATTTCCAGTTGTAAAGGTAAAGGTCAGCGTTTCTGGACGTTCTGTTCAAATGTTTGATATCTGGGGGTCAAGAAAACACGCTACGATCAACAATTCTTGGCAATAATGCACGGCCCATGCAAGGCTGCAGCCTTATGGGTTCTAACTTCATCCGTTCAGACATGCCATGATCAGCGTAAACATCGAGGAAAGTATCTACTTAGGCAACATCTGACATGTTGGGATCGGGACAAGCAAGGTGGCAGAGCGATTTTCTTAGCATCTGGTGGTTCGTTCCGTTGATTTATCATAATTCTGAGCTTGAAAGTTTATATCGTATTGTTATCGAATATTATGGTAGCCATCGAGTGTGATGGGAGTTGGACCGCATGACCGAATGCTTTGTTAAAGCAGTAAATGAGAATTATGGGCTGTTTCCTCGGACAGTTAGTGCTCTACTACGGTATAGTTCGAGGTTACTTTGGGTATTATTCATTTTGATATGAGACTCAGAGGCTAAAATTGAAATAGAATAAATTTGAAAATCATTTGGGAGTAAAAGAAAAATAATGAGAAATGCGACAGCTTGAAAGTTAGGAAGTTGTTTCCTCTTTATATTCAGAAGCTGGGAATTTACAATAAACTTTTGGGCTCGTTTCTTGATAAATGTTATCAAAAAACATTGCTACCACTGTTGGTACTAAGTTCCCGAGCTAGCCGCATTGGGTGTTCAAATACAATACGTGGGAGTTGGCTATTCAACATAATGTGGGAGATGGCAGTGAGTGACACGAGGGCTTTATGCATTCAACATGCTCGAACACCCAGCTCCCTCGGGGTCAGTCTATGGTCAAGATCTTCGTTGCGGTGAGAAGAAGCGTCAGCTGAACTTGCCTACATTGCTTGGACATACCGACCATAATGTGCCAGCAGTGGCTGGTGGTTCTACTCCATCTGAAAGCCTGAATAATTGCAATTGCAATAAATAAATTCTTTTTTTTTGCTTCCTAATAGCTCAAAAAAATTCGCTGAGCCTTTTCAATCCCTTCGATGCCTAATTTAAAAAGCTCATGAGCTCTTTTTGGTAGCGAAGGTAGATATGTATCTCGTTTTCGAACTGGAGCCTTGACCTCCAAGTAGACTGTCTGGTCACAGTCGTCGAGGAAACTATGCTTCCGACCGTAGTATACTAATTTTTACACAGGATATATCAACTCTAACCTATCAGAGCAGACATCATTGAAAAATGCACTATATTTGGATCTACACCAGGATGAGATCCTTTATTGGCAAAGGATTCAACAAAGAATCTCTTGCTACAATACTGTCATTGGATTCTTTGATCCCACGAACAGGCATTTGTGTGACTGCGCCCCTCTCAAGAGACAGGGCCCTGGTACAGGCTGCAAATTAGGCTCATGATACTGACTCTTCGCCTTGAATGTTGTGCAATGGGTCTCCGTCTGATTACGGCTCTTTCTTAAGTCGGCCTGTAAGACCATTTGCTGCAAGACGCTTGGATACCTCGTACCGCTATTCGGCGATACCGTGCGACTAGACTGCCTCAGCGCTTTGACAATACTCTAGACCTCGCCCCGCGCGCAAACAGAGTAACCTGATTGTATGTCCCCATTATTTTCACTGAGCATCATACAAATCTCTAGCTATGCGTAGCTTTACCCAAATGGCGCTTTATTTGAATGTCTTTCCCAGCCATATCTTCGCGGAGGCATCTAGCGCCGGCCTTGGACTTCAGGTCCCGCAACCAACTATGAATCAGACAGCAATCTCGCAAGGACCATGCGGTAGTCAGATAATCAATTGGCAAGATAATGCACTGGCTTGGTTCTCTGTAGGAGGCGATACTGTGTCTTTTAGCGTACAGTCATCCCAGGCGGCGGTAGATGTAGTTGTGCGTGGAACGGTAGATGCTGTGGGAAAGAATTGGACCACAATCGCAGGGCCGCTGCGTTTGAAGCTGGATTCCAGCGGAAATACTACAGTGTGTGCTTTGGCAAATGGCACAGACAAGGGATGGATACCTGAAGGTTACGGAACGATTCAGATAATTGCTGCCACAGAAGTTGGGCTTCTATATTCGGTATGATTCCAACCACTGTGCCCGAAACAAGTGCGAGCTGATGTGGATAGTGTGCAGCAGTAAAATTTCGGCAGGAACGCAACGACCGAATGCCTTGGCCATGTAGAGGCTCAATTTCAGATGGTTATGATGTAACTCAGGGAGAAATAGAAGCGGACTCCACGTTTACTGGCTTCCAAAATATTCCCGACAATGGCTATCAATCAACCGGTGCCTTACTCACACCTCCAGGTATGCCAACGATCATGAGCGCTCTATCAAGCTAATGAAACCTAGATCGAAACGGTACTTTTGACCCGAGTCCCATAATAGGAAAAGCCGCGACTGGAAGAACCCTCATGATCGTATTTGCGACCGTGGGCGGCTTCGCACTTGTATTTGCGTGCCTCTGCGCCGGCTGGACAGCCTGTGTATACAGAAGAAACCGGAGAGGTCACGGTCAGCTTGATGATGTCGCTATACAACAAGGACAGGCCCTCAGAGAAGCACGAAACCCTACTACGAACACTCCAGCTGGTGAATACTACGCTCCACAGAATAGTCAAGGCATCGAGTTTTACGCTCCGAGACTATCGCCGAGACAAGTAACGACAGCGCCGTCTGGTACAGCAGCTCAGCAAGATTCAAATGCGGCTCTTTCTGGACCGTCAAACCAAGAAAGCCCAACTCGTTTCTCGCAGTTCAACTTCTTGAGAAGATGGAAGCCGGCTCATAACTCTTGACCAATATCGCCCGTTCCCTTTAAAAACGATCCACATAAACGAACTCCATAGCTTTAGTTGTCTGGAGAAACCAATCAATGCTTGACTGGAATACCTACCTAGTTTCGGCCCATGTAGCAGGCTCACAACTGATCAAAAAACTAAATGGCGCGCTCCGATCGATTGTGGCGTCTACCATCGTACCTAATAAGGAGTGTAGAGCATACTCTCTGATTCACACCGTCTTCGATATTTCACAACAGGCTGTTGCGGAACTCTGGAGAAATAATGTAATCGATAACAGAGCATTCCTAAAGAAAGCCACAGAAGCTGATGAGAGCACGTTACTCATCCGGTCTATTGGAAGCTTTACATTCGAAGACCAAAGTGATGCCTGTGTATAATTGGAGGAAGCACAAGGTCTGCAAAGGTGCTTAGCTATTTGCCCTAGGGAGTATATTTACAACAGCTATGAAGTAGCTAGATTGGGTAGCCTTTTGATAATGCACTCAATGCAATCGTGTCATAGCAAAATATCTTGGGGGGATAGGTACTGACTGGTAGAAGCAGTCAAACTCAGTGTGAAGCTTATACACGGGCTGCGCAACGCGTCCTCCGAATATATCGCTCCTCCGATGAGCTTGAGTCTTCAATCAAAGCATACAGATGCAGCTATCTTATAAGATGAGCCCCAGCATCACCAATGGCCATGACTCTGAAGCTGTCCTCCATAACTTCATCTCATGTAGTACAAGCAGCGATGCAACCACAACCATCGCCTTCCTCAGTCCCATATCCCTAATCCTGTAGCTGCGCCTACTGTTCCACGCCCTTCAAAGACAAAGCAGGATCATATATATCATGTTCTCCATAATTCATGCTATAAATATTGTCGTCTCGTTTCTTTCCCGTAGTCTTCGGCACATGTGCAACAAACAAATAATCAATACTTCAGGTAAGTAAAACACAAACAGCGCAATGGACTCTATCGTTTGGAGTATTTCTGAGCGGTGACGACTCCAGCGATGAAGATCATCACCCCTGGTAGCCCATAAAGAAGGCCGATCATGAGGAGGAAAGCGATTATAAACAAGGTATGCGCTCCTATGTTGTGTTGAGGCTCCAAAATGGTCTGTTGGCCTTCAACAACACCAGGTAACTCATCATCTAGTGAGAGCTCCTCTTCGTCGTGAGGTTGATTTCGTTCGACTGAACGATTGCGAGCATATACAGCGTCAACAAATTCAGGTCCAATGAGAATTTCGCACAGGACTTTTGTCGTCATTTGGTCCCAACTCTCTTGCTCATCAACGGCTGACTCAATGGCTGCTTCTAATTGATGTGCAACGACTTGGCCGAGCTCAATGCTCTCGGAGGACTCAAGTTCATTGATTTCATCAACATCAGCATTGAGGATTGGAATCGCCTCAGATTCGACAAGCGGCTCCATCAAAGTTGTTCCATCCGCAGAGTCTGAAGTGCCCATGGGAACTACCGAAATAGGTTCATCAGAGTCCTGGCTGGCCATACTTGGCTGAGTAGGGTCGCCTAAGGGGACAGAAGACGACTCCTTTTCGTCTTCGGTCACTGGGCTGACTTCAGTAGTTGCTTTCGCTCCTTCGAGACCCGACACTCTATCAACCAGATGATCTCCGTAGATAAGAGCTGGAGAAGGGGTCTGCAAGAGTGGCTTCACAAGGGGCGACTCCTCTTCAATACCAAAAGCTGTGGATGTATCTGCTGCTGCCGTAGTATCTTCTGCAACAGTATATTTTGGTAACAATGAATCTTCAGTCTTCTCAATGTTATCCACATCCTCAAAAGTAGAGACAACAGGTTCGGCTTCTGTGTCAATTTCGTGTCCGTGAGCCGAATCGGTCTCCACGTCAGTTTCTTCGTTAGGCATGACTGTAACTTTGTGGCCTAGAAGTGATTCATCATCTTTCGACGATTGCGCGGGGGTGTATAAAGATGATAACGGCGAGGTTGAGGGACTTGACTCAAAGGAGTCGACGACTGCCTCCTTCTTGGGAGGAGTTGACCAAGATGCTTCAGGGGTGTCCTGAACAAGCTCCTCTTTGTACAGCGCATCTAAACCATCGATTGAGAAGTCATCCCCAGTATCAATGGCACTATATTCTTTTGTAACTGTCTCCTCGGCGGTTTCCGTCTCGTCAGTTCCAGAAAGGGGCTGTGGAACAGCCATTGGCTCCAAGAGGAGCGGTGGGTCGGGAAGCGAGTCGCCAACAAGGCTGTATGAGCCATAAACGGGCGCAACGGAATAAGAAGCGCTTGTTTCCTCTTCTACGTTGGAACAGTCGCTATAGTTCTCTGTTGGTTGAGTTGCGACCTGTTCTGAATATGCGAGAGTACGAGGGGACTCGACTGCTTCGTTTGATGGCTCTGAAGAGTCGGATAGAATCTCCTGAGGCTCTGGGTTACCAGCTACGTGGATCTTATCGCCATTGGAATCGGTAATGGAGACTTCTAATTTCTGCTCTCGCACCATTTGCCGCTTAGCCTTACGAGACTTGCTTTTGTCCTTGCGCATACGAGAGAACAAGGCTTGAGCCTCAGGGGCCTCAGCTTGTACTTGAACACGCGCAACGTTGGGTTTCGCTTGCTTTGCATCCTTGATGGCAGCTTTTGGGGCCTTAGTGGGCTCTGATTTAACAGCTTGTGGGGTGACAGACACTGGCTTCGCCTTAGATTCCTTCGACTTCGGTTCATTTGGGAGCTTTGGCTTTTGCGACTTCTTTGAAGAACCTAACTTCTCAAGAACTACATGCGGCTCACGGTGTTCTTGTCGGAGCTCAGCGACGTCTTTGCGCATAGGTATGACATCCTTCATAAGCTTCAAAGACGAGGTGCGAGTTTTGGATAATATCTTTGGCAATTCGTGGAAAGGCGAGCGCTGTTCTGAGTGGCGAACAGACGACTTATGTTGGCTAGTGACAGCAGCAGTGGGCTTGGCCTGCTGGGGAAGCTCTTTTTTGCCCAATGCAGCAGCATAGGATTGTTCTTTCCGATAAAAGGAGGGCTCTTCAGCGGGTGCTTTTGCAAAATCGCAGTCCATGGACTGATTAACTTCAAGTGATGGTTCTGGAGTATGACTCGGAATCATCATTTGAGGAAGATTTGGTTTTTGTTGCCCTCGGCCATTGCCACGTTTTGCAGGTTTGATGTAGTCAACCAAAGAACAAGTTGTCGATGGCGCGGTGAAATGAGTTGATTGCATCTTGGAATTGCGCTGAGTAGATATAGAGACGGTGATCAACAGATTGCGAGAGAGCTGGTATCTCAGTTGGAGAATAGTTGGGAAAAGCAATCTGGTCGCGAAGAGCAACGAGGAGATGAGCTGGGAGTGGACTATCAGCAAATGTTTCTATCGCGCTAGAAGGAGTTTTGTACTAGCAATGAAAAATTGCTTGGAAAGCTGGGTCAAAAACCTGGTGCTGAGGCAGAGATGTGGTGGAGAGACAATGATGGTTGAAGACGGTGTTTCGCTGTCGGGTTTTGAGACGTGGAAAAGCTGGAGGGAAGAAAGACAGAAAATCAAACATCTCGGAAACTTAAAAGGCAGAAGACATCATCTCCAGTGACAAGAGCGCGGCTGGTGTGCTCGAGGCATAGAGGTAGACAGCAGTGACTTTCTTTCACTTAACTTCCAGATCGGGAAAATTGAGTGCCTTTTGAACACCACAACAAACGGTCACCTATATCCGGTGACCCTCTCTGGTAGGTGTCGGCTCTCCATAGCAATATCATTCCGTGACCGTAAACGCGACAAATGGCCGATGCGGCTAATGAATGTCCTCTCTTCGTTGCATAACTTTCAAAAGTTCTGGGACAAGATCATTTTGTAGCATATCAGCCATCTTGTCTTGAAGGCAATAGCAAAAGGCAGAGTTAAGAGCGAAAGGAATTCGATATATAACGTCTTCCATATGCTGTAATGTGGTATAAATACCTACCTAGAAGGGCAGATATACTAGCATGGCCCTGGCGTTGGCCGAGAGTAGTCAGTTTTCTAGCTTGTAATATGGCGGAGAGAAATAATAACGCAGTTTTGCACCTCTATACGACATTGGACTGTAATAAGAACGTTCCGTTGAAGGCGATGTAGCGACAAGAAACGAGGTGCCTTTCCATCGAAGATGATGGCTTCCCTCAACGCTACTGAACAGAAGATGCTATATACCCCATGGTACTCGGTTTCGTATCTTCACTTTGGCATCTTGTTGAAAATAAAACAAAAGTATACAGAGTGGTACCGCGTAGCATATGGTAGTCATGGCGCTTAACAGGAGCGTGCATGCATTTTGCCAACGGACTCTCATTAGTGAGAGCGGCTGATCATTCATTGGCAGTTCCTGAAGACCTCTAGAAACGTTATGTCTCCTCGAACTTGATGGCTACCGCAGTACTCGATCAGACACGAAATCTACGGGGGTCATCGAGTGCAGTGGAGCATGGATGCTTTGGCTTCCTCGATCTTTCGCCACAGGAGGTGACTTGACGTAGAGAAATCTTATCGTGAACTAGTCTCATACACCAACTTTCCATTATTGAAACCTCTAGACCTAGGACTTGGGGCTCCCTAGTGCAGTGAGAAGTGATATGCTCAACTCAGGCTGAAAAGACAACAAAAATTTTGATCTCGATATATATCAACATCTGACCGGTAATAGCTATTCAAGCTTCAGGGAAATGGTTAAAATGAACTTCTTTTGAGTAAGGCCGTATTTGTTAATCGGACAATGATTAACATTGTTGTTTCAGGACAGTTACTTGTAACCAACATGCGCATTGTTACTCTTCGTTAGAGCACTAGTAGCGTGCAAGAAACCAAGATATGATATGCTATAGTGGGATAGATAGTACATGTTCTACGAAAACGAGAGCTTTAGTATGACTATGAAGTCAGTATCTCAGATGTGGTTATATTGCGAGTCGTGGGTAAAGACCTGTTGTTTAGGCCAAAGTTTGGGTACAAACTTCTCGGAAAGTCAGTTGTTAGGTTGTTTTTGACATCCTACCTAGAGTCTGATCAAAGAAGCCTTGACATCAAGTCCACTTCAGGAGGTAATTGCTCTGAACGCGATACTGCCGAGATTACTTCACATCTTTCAAATATCAGACCAAGCGCAGGCCATGGTCTCAAGCAACAATGAAGTGATTGAGTGGTTTTGCTCTATCTGCAATTCCCTAAAGGCCTCTACAAAAAATCTGGAACTCGCGAAGCAATTCCAGATTTGTTTATACCGGTAGTAGGCCATTCTTGTAGAACCTCGAAGGTATCCAATAAAACTTACAATGTGGGTACAACAAAAGCCACATCGTGTCTTTACATAATCCGAACAAGAATCATTCCTGAAAAGTACCATCCATCCACAGCATTAAGCGCTTACCCAATTCTTGTTTGACTTCATCTCCATCATGGAACTTTGCCCGATCCTTTCCTAGTGATGCTTCCAAATCTTTCATCAACATCGGAGCATGCTTGAAGCCCACAGTCTGGGTGGCGATCCATTTGATCTGGAATGCGTGACTATTTTTCCAGCCAAGGCGCGGATACCAGCTAGGCTTTCTCCACACCTTATGGGGAGCTTCTGTCAGTTGTGCCTAGGCAGGTATAAGCAGATGGAAGGATTGTGCTATAAGTGAAAACTCACATAACCCTGAAAGCCACCGCTTCTTTTGACGTGGAAGATGAGCACTACTTGACCTTGATAGTAATAGGCTTTTTCTAGCTCTTTCTCAAAAGCTTTGCGAGTGACCCAGCTATTTTCGTTCTGCGCTATGCAAACAGCATCTTCGAGATAATCAGGTATTGTCATGATGAAGAAAGAGAACGGTCCTGCACGTGGGTTTAGTACTTGCCTTACTGTGGCGATAAGCGAAAGCCTCCACTCACCTTTAAGCTTGAGGGATTCCAAGAGTGTTTCACGCTGTCGAATTTGTGTTTGCCGCATGGTCTCTGGTGAGGCAGATCGTCGGCGAATTCGTCCGGGTCCTCGTGGAGCAATAATCTTGGATCTTGCGATGCCGACTTGTGAAGATGCTGTATTAGCATGGATGAGCTGGAGATCTCGATTTTTATCGCCATCGCTCGTTATGGATGGGTCAAGAAGTCTCAATGGAAGACTCTCGACTTGTTGACTTTGGTTAAGATCATTCAACTTTTCTTTCAAGTTTTGGATCTTTTCTTTTTCTAGCGTAAGCTGTGTTGTATAGTATTCGATTTGTCGCGCGCAATGGTTATGATTTGCTTCGGCCTCCAATTTAGCTTCTATAAGCCCGGCTCGTCGCGCGGCGATTTCATCGCGTGGCTTTTGAACTTGATGCTTTTCCGGCTGTCTTCCGCGCCGAGTAGGCTTCTTTTGAGAATCGCGAGCGCTTGACGATTGGATTAGTTGGACTCGATCTGGATGAACGGCCTCTGGCTTGACGCGCAGCGCAACCGTGAGACTCGTTTCGCTAGCCAATGGAGCAACGGCATCGGTTGTGATGTAATCTTGAGCGTGCTCAGAATGACGATCCGACATGTTGATGGATCAACTTCGATGTCAGTAACTTTTGAAGCAAGTGGAAATTCGAAAGTGAAGGTTGAAGTGGGAATACGACAAAGTTCAGGTCAACATCAAGAGGTGTAAAGGAACGAAGAGGCCTAAAGAGTCAAGAGGCGTAAAGTGCGGAATCAAAGTGCAATAAGCCAGCCTCGATATCTAATAGCAAGCACGTAAAGTGAAAGCGAAGGAAGATGACTTCAATTAGGAGGCAAGTGCTCGGGTTGTTCTTCTGTTCCTGCCTCAATTTGCTCAAACCCATGATTATTTGGAAGGTGCCTAGCGAGCTGCTGATAGACCGCTTCTGATTGGCTGACTGGCCATAAGGCTGAATAAAATGCCACCATTCCTGTTTCTGACACATCTCTTTGGATACTATTATATCAAAAACAACTGCTTTATAACTGAACACTCATGAGAATTAGTTTTTGAGGCAGGCTTTTTCTCACGAGTACACCAATTATTGGTCAAATGTCAAATACTAGTAGCGAGAATGGTGTTCCCACACCATGATATAGAAGAACTTAACGCGAACATTATTTTCTTTATGTAGCCAGTTGAGGAGTACACAAGTTCTGAACAGAGGCTAGCCCTCGGGAAGAGCAGTTGTTGTCATCGAAGTCTAGCACCAAGTTCCTGGCGATTAGATCACAAAAGCCATTCTATCTAGTCTACACGTGTGATTCAAATAGATCCCAAGACTCGGTCATCCAGTCCTTTTAGGCATGATACCTGTAGTCCCAGCCACGGGTTAGTGCCACTCTCAAGGCGTTACGAGACACCAACTCCATTTTTGCCTCAAAGAGGTATAAAGACGAAGCGAAGGGCGAGGCTCGCACAGAAGATGTTTGAAATTGTTAGCTTACACCATGAGATAAGTTTCTATGAGGCAACCTTATTGCTCTTTGAAAAAGAATATGCTTGGATTTTATATGTCAACAGCTTTGAATACATCTGTAGCGAAGCGTTCAATTTGATTTAGTCAACATATTCTACAGTCCCAATATGGTCTCTGCAAGAACTTTGCGTACCAAGTACCTAACTCAGCTGCTTCACATCTAAGACTATCGCTTCCCCTCCTTTGCAGCTTCATAATGACAAGTAATTGGAGATAAAAATGTGTTCCAGGCTCGAGCCTCTCATGCCCTCCTCCTACAATCCGGGGGCCTGGAGGAACAAATGACTGGCGGTTCCTATGATTTGTCAAGGAGCTTCTGACAATTCGACATCCAGAAATATGACAAATCTGGGAAACGATACTGTCGGAAGCGTCCTGATAACAACTCGACATCCAGAAATGTAACAAGTCTGGGAAACGGTTTGTCAGAAGCGCTCTCATAGACAGCAGTGTTCGTGCCGCTTGGCTCTGATTATTGTTTTGGACATATGTCGCTCAGCCTATAGCCGATTGTTGCCCGAAACCTTTGAGATATACCGATGGAATGTTATAACGATGTATAATGATAATGGCCCCACTGGTCGCTCGGAAGTTTCACTTCCGTAGCAGATACGTTCCGGCAGTGAAGAAACCTAGCAGAATGACACCACCACCACCGCCTGCCATATAAGCCAATGCAGTTGCGGCTGCAGCCCCGAGGTATGGGTGATTTGAGGCTGCAGGAACCTCATTCGGACTATCCGACTCATTGGACTCATCAAAAAGAGCTTTATTTTGCTCTTCAAGTCCATTGGTGTGCAGCACGGCGGGTGTCTCGTTGGCCGGGCGTGGGTTTTGCGCTGGCACAGTAATATTCTGGCGGGAAGTGGTAGCTGCAGAGACTTCTGGGAAGCATATTGTGCAGTTTATTCCACAATACAGATCATGGTCTGGGTTCACATCAGCGACTTCAGCTTGTCCATTACCAGTTTGAGCGCGAGGAACCTGTGCAGCTCCTGTCGCTGCGTTTGAAGAAGGTCGAGTTACTGGCAGCATTTGGGCCATAGCCTCCCCACCTCCAACTGCCGCGGGTTGTTTAGAAGTAATACCGTCCTTGGTCGGAGCTTTATATTCCGACAGGGTGCCTGTAGTAGGTAATGAAGCTGGGACGGGGCCTGACAAAGTAGGCTCGATGGCTTGAATCACGGTATTATCATCATGAGTAAATTTATCCGGCATCTCCAGCTGACGATCTTGGTCGCTTTCCGCCTCGGTTTGCGGATTCATCTTCTCTTCTTCTTGTGGATATGGGGCCTTTTGATCGTTACCACTCAAAGTATTGACGTCTGCTTGCGCAATGGTCATGTCTGGGCTGACTGCTTCAACAATGTCGACAGCCGCGTCCGGTTGAACGTTCATACCAACAAATGAAGCCGATGGCCGCAGGGTATGGAAAGTATTTGAGGGTATAGGATATACAGGGCTCGATGGAGTGAAAAGCTTTAGCAATTCTTGAGCCTGCGGAGATATAACAACGGCATTGATAAGTTGGGGAGAGTCGCTAGTGGGGGTGGCAGTATTGCTCTCCAAGGTAATAATTTCTTCCATAATGTAAGAAGGGAAAGGGTCAATCAAGCAGGGTGGCTCCATAGCGGGAAGAATCTGGGAGATAGACGATAGCAGCTTTGGCGAGTATTCCAAGGCCTTCTTCTCATCTTGTTCTTCTACAACCATGATATGGTCCGCGTCCTTGCTTGATTCGACATCTGCGTTACTTAGACCTTCTGATAGAGTCTCTGGAAAGTAGTAGTTGAAGTTGCTACGGTTCATGCTATGATAAAACTTCTAGTCTTCATAGCTATGAGCTTTTCCTTCCTGACAGAAGTGACAATCTGGTGAGGGGTTCTCAAACTCAATGATGCATCCAAGCTTTTCATTCACGCCCAAATCATGAGAGGTATATGGAAATCCACAAGCATGGCATCTAGCTACAGCGCCAGACGAGGAAAATACAACCGCATGGACGGACTTGGAACGTTTCCGAAAGGCCGGTCGCTTCAACTCGTGGCTGCCATGGCCGAGAGATAGAGTGGTATGTGAGGAGTCCTCGGAGAGCAACGAGCACTCCGAGGGAGTCTCGTCAGTGGTTACCGAGCTACTCGATTCTCGAGACTTTCGGCGATTCTCGCGTTGGCGCTCTCGTTTTTTATGTCCACGTTTGAAGCTTTTCTGCTCAGTAGCGATTTCTTGATTTGAAATCTGGCTATCCACAGTCGGAGCTGAAGCAGCTGGAACTTCCAAGACCGGCTCTGAATGCGACGCATCTTGCGACGTGGAAAGTTCTAGCAGTGGCTGGGAAAGGTTACCGCGGCCAGTATTGTCACAATTCGAAGCAAGACCATCATTCTTGTGCTGATCTGACTGGACGGGAGAACCAGTGGCTGAAGGCTTTGAAGATTGTGAATCTTGGGGGGCAGCCTTACTAGAAGCTCTATCCAAGCGACCTCGATCAGTTTTGCGTAGCTTCCGAGTAGATCGAGGCTTATGTGCTTCTGAAGACTCAACATTATCTGACGTGCTGGCAGGTGATGCCCACCGAGAAGATTGCAGGCCATCAGAAGGAGTTGGAGTTGGATCTGCAGCCCATCTAGAAGTTGCAAGTCCACCCAGCTTAGAGAAGACTTTTGGAGATGACTTAGCAATTGGCGAAGGAGCGGTACCACCGAGCAAATCAGTCTCTGAGAGATCCTCGCGCTGAGGCTGGGGTATCGCTTTAGGTGGCTGCACTAAGTGCAGTATGCTTGTGCCAGGAGCAAAGCGTGAGTTTGAAGCGCGCGGAGGACGTGAAGCTTCAGCTTGTTCGTCTTTGAGCGATGGAGCTTTTGCTCCCACTGGCACTCGCAGCAAGTCCATCAAGGCCGGGCAAGGGGCGAAAGAAGAATGTGCAAGTGGCTGAGAAGGCAGAGCCACGTCGGAATGTGCAACTCGATAGGTATCGACTGCCTCGTCCATTTCAACAGCTCGGCAGCCATTCAAATCCAGAGAGTAGTAGTCGACGGTATTTTGAGGAGCCATTTTAGAAACACGCGTTGCAAAAGTTGCTCTGAGATATCTAGTTAGCGTGCTGAAAGACAGCCTAGCTCGTGGTAATGGGGTTCTTACCAGGGTGTAACAGATGGAGCGATATGAAAAGAAGTTGAGCGTAGTTTGTGGAAGATAGACGATGAAGTGCTTTGATAGAGAAAATCCAGACAGAAGGAGAAGAGTTGTTGTGGTGTGCAAGCAGAGAATATGGAAGATGGAGGGAACTGGGTAGGAAAGAAGTCGAGGAAGATGAAAACAATGAGGAGAGGCTATATACTTTAGGATCCAGTGCCCAGTGACTGGCCATCAACAAGCTTGGAGAACTCGATGACCAGGTTACTGTTCAAAAGTGAAAGTGCTATCTACCTATATAGGAGGTCGATTTGAGGTGCGAGCGGTCAGTGACAGAACCACGCGCAGAAAAGCGACACCAAAACAATCAACATCATCGCGGCTGGAATGGCGCGTCCAGCATCTCCAGCGCAGCGCATTCATTCCTTAGTAAGAGTGACCTCGAGCTATTCGGAAGGGTTTAAGTATGGCATCGCCAGATTTGAGCCAGTATGAAGCGGAGATGACTTCAAGATTGATATAGCAAGGCCCTTTATGTAGCAATGGAGAGAAGTGCGCCTGGGCCGAGCGATATATTCTTGTACTAGTCATTAGCCACAAACCATAATTCGAAAAGGGGTGTAGTTGCGAATAGAATAACATCATGGAGGTCGAACCCTCCATACCTTAGCCTGGATCCATTATCTTACGAATATCACAAGAGTTATACAGATGTTGTGCCAACTGTGTCATTGCATTATCTAATCTATACAAGTGGCAATAGTCAAATCCAGCAAACAGCTAATCAATATCCAAAACAAACATGACCACAACATTCATTCCCAGTCTGATCAAGAGGAGAAGTAATTAGCCACAGCCTTGGGTATATTGCGCGGCGACTTCCACAATGCCACGCCCACAGCAACTATAAGGGCAGCTCCGCCGACGGCCCAAAGAACATTGCGACGGTCTGGCTCTTGCTTCATATCAGATCGCTCAGTTTTTGAAGCCTCCTTGGGGAACGATTTGCGACCGACTGTCTTCTTCACCATATGGTTTTCAGGGGTAGAAAGCTTCGATGAGCTGCTCGTGCTGTCCTTGTCAGATGAGTCACAAGGAAGTTGATTATCTTCTGGGAAAGCGACCTGGAACAATTTGACCTCTGCTTCCTTCTTGGCAGTAGTGGAGGATGGCTCTTCAGCAAGATCGGTTATCTGCTGCTTTTGGGGCTTATCGAGCTGTGCCTGTGTATCCGGTTCCATAACAGGCGTCTTGATCGTAACACGGCTTGAAGGCTCAAACTGAGCGATTGTAAGCTTATGGCTAATATGAAGTTGACCTTGGGCAATATGCTCAAATAACTTGCCTTGATCGTCTGCAAGCTCTGGAGAAACATCGATTGCTTCAAGAGTGGAGGGTATTTGTGCCGCAGGATCATCTAAGGATGCATCGGTGCTGTTGGGAAGATCTGTGTACAGTTCGATGTTTGACTGCTCTACGAAAGTAGTCGAAAGTAGAGTTTCGTTGGAATCGGCACCAGGTTCGACAAGAGGTTCTGGTAGTTTTACATCCGAGGATTCGACGGTATTACTCAAAGAGGCGCCATTTTCAACGATTAGCTCTGGTTCTTGCGAAGCAGAATCGATTGGCTTGTTGGAGACTATCTTGGACTCTACGCTGGGCTCGGGTGCTTCGGTTGACTCAACATCCATTGGCTCATTGCTATCGTCATAGGCTGTAACAGAGGAATCTGGACCTTCGCTAGATGAAGAACCAAGAGACTCAACATTGCTGCTGAGTGGGGACCCATCGTAAGAGAAGTTAGCAATCGGAGTTTCAACAACTGGAGCATCAGCCATTGGAGCATCCATCAATGGAGCGTCAACAATCGGAGCATCAACAGCTGGAGTCTCAACAATTGGAGATTCAACCTTCGAAAATTCAAGATCCGGAGCATCAGCATCTGGCATGGGCTCATCCTCAATGAGTACGACTGGCTCATGGTCCGAATCATCCAGAGAAACCTCCAGAGAAACCAAATCTGGCACACAATCGTCTTCGTAGTCGTGCTCAATAGAAGCAACCACGTCCTCCTCTGAGACGCCCATTTCGCCATTATCATTGTACTCGGTGTAAGCGGTTTTTTCGGTCAAGGCCTCTGTAGATTCTGCTCCAGTAGTAGCTTCGCCTACAGTCACAGATTCGACGACTTTTTCAGCTGCCTCCTTTGCGAGTCGAGCTGCTCGCTTCATCTTCCAAGCCTCAATGACGGCCTGCTTCTCGGCCTTTACTCGCTCAAGGCGTTCCTTTTCGAGTGATTCAAAATCCCACGAAGTTTTCTTGATATAGGCGCGGACATCGGCTTCTAATTCCGCGGCTTTCTGGTCATTTGATGTTTCCTTGACAGCTTGAGACCCTTCGACAACTTGAGACACGTGCGCCGCTATCGACGCTTCGACATCTTCAGTCTCTCCAATTACCTCAGGCTCTCCCGAAGCCTGAGGCTTATCAGCAATTTGAGCCTCTTCAACTGTCATCGGCTCTTCAACAACTTGCTCGGTAGCCGGCGAAGATGGTGCTTCTGGCTCCTTTTGTTTTTCTTTGTCCTGGCGAACTTCATTCTTTGTCATGTCGTCTTCGACTTCCTTGGTAGCTTTGGAAGCCTGCTTTTGCTGGCGCTTAGTACGCTTTTTTGATGATTTTGAAACGGCTTTCGACCACTCCTCGGAGACGGATTCAAGCGAAACCTCCTGGGATATCTCATCATTTTGAGCAGGCGACTCAGAGACGGGGAGTGTCGACGAAACCTCTTCGACTGGAGTGTTAATGGCAATTGGTTGCGCAGAAACTGCCTCATTGTTGACAACAGGGGCTGGATCGACGACACATTTGTCAATCTCAGGGGTGTCAACAGTAGGATTATCGGTGTTGGGGGTATCGACAACAGCGTTGATGTCCGAAGACAATTCAGCATCAGCAGATGCAGCCGCCTTAACACCATCGTTCCTTACCAGAGCCTTCTTTAAAAGATTGTCCTGATATTTGAAAGCCTTCAACGGCTTCGCCCCCCGACAATCATCACAAGTCCAAGCCTTCAAAGGTTCCACAGCAAGCTCCAGCAACGTACGTGTTTTCATGCCTGCACAATGCAAGCCTTTATGAAAAGCGCGCTCACACTTCTGGCACTGGACAAAGACCAACTTTCCCCACTGCTGACCGTCACAAGCGGCGCAGAGCTCACTGTCCAGATCGGCACGATAGTAGGGGTCGTGCTTTTCTGCCTCTTCCTGATGCTGGCGAACAAGTTTTGATAGGGAATCTGGCTTTGGCGGCTCATATGAAGCTTCACGGACTTGGGCTTCATATTGGACTCGCATGGCGTCGGGCATGAACGCTGGATTGAGATGAGTGATATTGGAGTAACAGGTTTGCTCATGGTGGATTGGTAGAGGCGTTTCTTGAGATTTGATGGCCTTGGGCGAAACTTGTACTTGAGGAGCTTTGTTTGAGCGCCAGGTCAGCTCGGGGGTGATGGACTTTTGAAGTGATTTTTGAGGAACTTCTTCATCTTCAATGTCGTCTGCCCAATCAATATTGGTTGAGGACAACGAAAGTTTGGCAGCGGGCTTAGAAGCCTTCGCGGGCTGGGTGTTGATTTTCTTGGTCTTCTTGTTCCGCGCATATGGATTTATTGAAGCGCTATCAGAGGAATGGTTTTCGGCTGATTGTGATGGGACTGGAGACTCAGCTCGAGTCTCAACAGGAAGGCCTTTGGCGCCGAGAGTGACAGTAGCGGCAGCTTGGGCGCGCTTGGCCTGGCGGCGAGCACGAGTCTTTTGGTTGGAACCCATTGTGTAGCGAGAAATGACTGTGAGCCGTTAGTATATAGCCGAGAAATGGTATATAATGAAACTTACAAGGTGGTAAAGAGCTTTGTGGTGTTGATGCGATCTGGATTGTTAAGAAAGGCAGGATTGGAATTGTGGACAACTTTGATAGTCAGGGGAAATGGTGGAGGGAAACTGCGAAGAAGAGGGAGAGAGCTGTCAAAACCAGCAGGAGACTAAGTAAGATTCTCCAGGCCAGTCAATGACAGGTGAAGTCTCGTTGAAGTGAAAGTATTTGAGGTTTTCGGGTCATTGAGGTGATGGTAGCGTCACTCGCTCGAGATATATGCACCTCATCGCAGCTCGTAGACAAAATATTAGGTGGACCATATAATCCACGGCGATGATACTTGTGATATCCAAAGACGTGAAGGTGGCTAGATACAGTTGAAAGTATCCAAATGCACTTGTAGGTCATCCACGTGAGTACTTTGGAGACAAGTAGGAAGTCACTCCAAGTACAAAGAAAGCAGTTGTCCTCGACAGTGCTTCCACCTGAAGATGATCATTGAAGGGTGCTGGTTTGCCCAGTCCAGTATACCAGTGAGAATGGTTCGGAAGCCGGAAATGATACTGTCTTGTAGTATAGATCCGCGAGGTCGCAATGCTTCTATAAAAGAGTCGACTCTTGCGTTGACGCTGTCGGATGGCAGATCATGATTGAATCCAATGACAGAATCGTGTTATCGTAACGAAAAATCATAGTCAGTCAATTCCATACGCTGATAAATGTCTGTCGTTGTAAATCGCGTCAATAGTCAACTAAAATCAGCCTGTCAAAATCCACACGAGGCGCATATACCTGTTGCATGTCCGATATCTCACAGTGTCTTCGAGAAAGACGACCATAGAGACGCCGGACTGTATGGCGCGTTCAGTGCCGACCTAGACAGTGACTGTCGAGTCCTGTGATATCATCACAATGGAGTACCCGCCAGTCTTTGAGAGAAATCACAAATTCTTGCGCGTTTCAATCCCTAGATCATCAGTCATCCCTCAAACGTACCATCATGCTACACCCATAGAGGTAAATAGACTACATTGAATAATACATGAATGAAGAATATGATACATGCTAAAACTTCGACATGTCTTGATAGTCCGCTTCCTAACGCCAGCGCTCCCATATATATTGTTATCCCAATTCAACTACGCGCAAATATTGTACAGCTATGAAGACAACGAGAAGGCTGGAGGTCGCTACATCGCGTTCGGCCAGGATAGAAATCTAAGCTCTGGGTTGCCCAACGCCTTATTGAAAGATGAAGATGCGTTGATTGAGTTTGGCCATGATAGGAATGATAACTCTGGATTTCCAAGGCTTGCGGATCGACTGGAAAGTGATGGCGATGCGGTAGAGGATGTGGAGGAGGAGTTTGTCCAGTTCACTAGAGATTTGTTAGTGCCAGTATGAAAAAGCAGTTGCTGCATTCTTACAGAATGAAAGTTCAGGATTCCCACTTCCAAAGCTCACAGAATGGAAATGAACCCCCGAAATCTGACCCGCAAGAATCGGACGCGCAGTGGAAGCTACGATACTACCAACAGTCGGCTTGAAGCTCTCAGGCGCCGGCGAAGCATAGTACGCGCTCTGGACGTTTTGAAAAGGTGGCGCCATTGTGTCTCGATCGCTAGAATACCGAATGCTTTCTATGTGATGATGGATGATGGGAGTTATGAGGTTGGGAGAAAAAGGTTTCGCGATGAGATGAGTCGTAGTTGCGACAGGTGGCTTTTAATATGTTGCACGGCCGTTTATATTGCTTTACCCCGGTATCATACATAAAGTACTATGTATAGAGAACAGCCGCGGACTAGGCCCGCCGAATTATAGGCGGGTTTGACTTTTTGGCGCAAGGGGCGCCTTGATTGTTTCTGCACTCTCATACATTTTCGATTCAGGGGTAAGGCAGAGAGGTAGAGGAAGGCTGAATAGGGACAGTTTGTGTATGAGGCTGAAGCCGCTCTTTTTACCACAACTCCTTATCTTAAGTAGCGCTATATAAGTAGAAGAAACTGAAGCAGTAGTAAATATCAGAAAAGAAGTTTGATCTCATGATTCAAAAGAGATAAAGTCCAGAATACATCCGGCGTAAAATGTCGGCATTCTTACTCTCTGATTGGTCAGATTATGCTGGTACTCTTAGATCAACTTAGCTTCAAGCATTTGCATGTGAATATTGCTAGATGTTGAGAACAAAAGCAAACGAAATCCAAAAGAATGATTCCATGCGTTGGAAAGAGCTGCAACATGAGTCATTCTTACATTTCAAGCGTTGGTTTACAAGCTCGTTAGCAGAAACATAAATGGTTATTGATACATAGTACTGTACATTTTATACTTTCCAAAAAGATTCAGACAGGGGTAGTTTGACGACGCGCGCTAGTCGGCTATATAACCAATCAAACACGCCATAATGCCTGACTTAGAATCAGTGCAAATCAAAAGGCCAAGCTAAACCACCTGGGGAAAATATATTCTTCGATGAACTCAAGGCTTGCAATGAACGAGACTTAGAGTGCCAGCGATGACGTGAAAAGCAAATAGTTTTGGGGAGTATAAGCATATTGGTAGAAAAAAGCAAACAGTTTTGGGGAGTATAAGAATATTGGTAGAAAAAAGCGCTATGTATGGTAGTGGGAAAAGAGGCTCTTAGGGAGACGGTAGTGCAGCTTGAGGCAACAGTATCCCACCAAGAGCCCCACCATTCACCAACAGCCTAATAGGATCGCGCCTGCCCATGTTGACTACTGCACTCTGCAAGAGCTCATCGTGCCTTCCTTTTCTGTATGATATAGTTGGTAGCTGCTGCCATCCAAAAATCGACACTTTCATCTCACTTGCTTCAAAAGTCGACGCTGAACTTCAAGTTGCTTCAAATTGCCTCAAGTTGCTCTCATCAAACTCCCTCAACAGTGTCAACACCACAGAACAGCAACGTCACCAGCAGCAACGTCACCCTCCTCAATTTTGGGCGGGTCGCAAAGCAAATCCTTACCATTTTGTTCCGTTAGCCTAGGCCTGTCAACCTGTCTACTACTTGGCTGCTAGCTGTTCTTTAAATCCAAGACTCAGTACTCTTACAGCCAAAGCTTGTCCTTGAACCTCCAACCAATTCGATTCGCACCTTACCGCTTTGGGTCTCTCCCACTCTTCAACTTCTACTCCCACCAAACCTTTGAACGACTATCTCCATCATACTCTGCCCATTTATTTCGCTACCTCCCTCTCAAGTCTGTCCCTCGCCTGGAAGTGTAGAGCGCAATCCCCTCTTCTCAACCAAATTTACCGCTCCTCGGGACCCTTCTGGCAACGGTCAGCGCGCTATTCTCTATACAGGCTCGCGCTAGTGATTCGCCCACTATTGCTCTTTCTGCCTTGTTGTTACCCCCGGGATTCTTGATTCTTCAATTTTTACAGCAGTTTGCTCTGGCATTTCTTGGGCTTTGAGTTCGCGCTGCCAAACTCTCTCCCGTCCTTTGCTGTCATTGCTTGCGTTGTTGGATCGCCCGATTGCTTTGCGCATTCCCAGCTGCATGCTTCCGGTGAGCCTGGCTGGCTATTTTCAACCTTCCGCCTAATACACGGCCAAGCCTATTGATATTCTGCTTGAATGCGCAAAACCCCAGAGGCCTTCTCAAGTTCAGAGCTTTTCTAAGGTCGGCCATCTCAAAGTACTACATTACGAGTTGACTATGCTCGCATAATTCCACCTCTCAACAAAGCCTGATGGGCCCGGCCTGAAATCCGTCCCCCATAACAGCTATTCCTGATTTAATTTTTAGTCCCCAGATGGCCGACTCTGCTCAGGACTTCCAGCCTATGGATTTATCCATTCCATCTAATCCCAATCCGCACACTCCCGATTCTCGTGCTCCTAGCTCCGCCCCATCACCACTTACCCGTGGTTCTTGTTCTGGTGATGAGGCTGACCAGTCTCATTCGCACAAGCAAAAACGACCGCGTTTAGATAGCGGCAGCATTGCTGTGCGTAGTCTCTCCGCGGACACCGTGCTCTCACCTTCTGCAAAGGACTCTGACGTTGTCATGTTCCATCCACAGAGCGGCGATTCTGTACCACCTCCACCGGCCTCTCAGACCACAGGACCCAACAAGAATCACATAACCATTCTTTTCAAAAGTTCCTCTCAGAAATCTTCCACTGGAGCTACCGAGAACGATGATTTGGTTTCAAACTCACCGACGGACACTCGAAATGATATGCCGGGTCGTCCATCCACTCCATCTGCCATGATATCGGACGACATTGTTCCCTCCAAATTAGATCCAATCTCTGATGGAAACTCCGATACCACAATTCACAGCGCCCACGCTTCGACAGCGACACCCAAAACTCCCCCACCATCAGCTGGATCATATCTGAGTAATCTAATCCCTGGTTCGAGTTCAAGCGTCCCGATCGAGATTGAGGACTTGGAGGATATTTCAAACGGCATGGATGCAATCGAGACAATAGAGGTGGAAGAAGACGACCTGATTGAAAGATACATGAACGAAATGCCATATCTGAGAACAGACCACAAGCCTGAGTCACTGGCACGAAGCATCGCGAAACACCTTGATATCCCGGACATTGACAAGGACATAATCAACAGCTTCAGCAATTGGCTAGAGCTTCAAGATACGGATTTCAAGCAGCACAAGCGTCACTGGACGGACCTTTACCAGGACAATTATCTCATTTGGGAGCAGGTTGCTTGCATCCTCTCCAAGCTTTATCACCGAAAGTAAGTTGATTTATTGAACCATACTGAGTAACTACTGATCAGAACAGAGACTTTGGATCCAACATCGACACTGAATCACTGCCTCTAAAAGCACAGCAGCTTGTTTACTATCATCTCAAGATGGTGGGGCGTATGGTTGTCATGGACATCGAGTTCCTATCCACGTCTTCTGTTCTACACTATCCCCCGATCTCCTGCCTACATCTCGCGGCACTAAAATCTCTATTTGAGCCTCAAAACAACTTTCGAACACTCTTGAGCACAGTTTACAACCTGCCCTTTGACAAATATGAGCATGAGATAGCAGAAGAGTTCCTCATGGGCGATTGCGGCTTGCGGTACCTACCCACTCTCTTTCACATGCTACTTCAACAAGTGTCAACCAATTTTGACCATGTTTCAATGAACATGGTTATAACTCCAATTCTTGGAATAATTTCTCTGACACTAAACATTGCTTTCAATGGAGACCATGCGTTGAGCACCAGACTTGCCCAGAACAAGTCTGATTGCATTCGCGTCGTGCATCAAGTATTCCGCGAATTGGACCGACGCTTAGACGAGAATCTCAATCAGCAAAACGATCCTTTGGCGACCGATTTTCGACGAGAGTCTCTTCCGATCATCGCAAACCTTCTACGTTTTGTAATGACTCACGACAAACAGTTGGCAGCTGAGCTGTTTAAACATCTTGTTGGGTCAACAGACCTGATCGACGCTGCAGACTATCCGGCAGTTGCAGTAATGGCTTGGAAACTCAAGCTGATGAAGAAATACATCAAAAATGGACGAATGGATCTGAGAGTCCTCGGAGCTGATACCATGGCACAAGATCTGGTCAATTTTTTTAATGAACATAAACCAGACAATAGTCCGATACGGACCCAGAATATCCCTCCAGCATTTCAGTGCATTGCTGCCATTCTTGTGGCTGAAAAGGTTGTTGACTATATCGTCAGTGTATCCTCTCACCCTCAGATTGTCTCGCGATCCAATAACATAATCGGGTTCCTTGTTGTAACCAACAATTTTACCAAAGAGAAATCGGACCTCATTTGGAACACTCTCGTCACCAGCAAGGATCCTCGAATGACTGTCACACTAATGGTAGCGCTCTGCAACGTCGTCAAGCAGCTTGCCAACGATGAGGAGACTTTGTATCTTTGTAAAAAGATGCTAGATCAGCCCATCCCGGTCATTGGTGTACCAGAGGCATCCCATCTAATCGCACAAACCATTGATCATGGCAGAAACACGGCAAATGACTCTGATTCTGACAGTGAAGCTCGACTGACACTGATGTTGTTGGCCATCAGCTTGATGCGCCAGTGTGCTCAATATACCATGCCCAATGGCCCAATAATCCAAATCCAAGATGCCGCTTTTGTGGTATTGAGAGGTCTCGCTGGCTCATCGTCGCCTGGAATACGACAACAGGTGTACAAGGAGTGTGTTGCTCAGTTTTGCGATCCGAGCAAGGAAGCCACATCTATGCAAGCAATCTCTACAATCCTAAAGCTCAACGACGAAGACCTCGAATATGTCACTCAAGATCTTCAAGTAACACAGCTTGCAATGGACTCTTTTTCCAGACAAGTTGGAGAATGGAAAAGCTCATTGAACACTTTCCACGAGGCCAACATTCAGGACCAACTTGAGCGCCGTCTAGAATTGATACTTCACTTGTTCATCCTCAAGCCGGATTCTGTATCACCTACTGTGATTGACAGGTTTTGGGATAGTCTAGTGGGAAAAGATGCTGTCAGCGCCCCAGCTCGAGATTTTGCTTGGCGATGTCTGGAGAATACAGTCTTTCGGATGCCGCAATCAACAAAGTCTAATTTCTTGGATCTTTTGTACGAAAAATACATTCCTCGGGTCGAGCCCACATTTTACGTCAGTTCGTTTCTCAACTTTGCAGAGAAGATCGCCCTGTACAAGTTGAAGGCATTTGAGGCGGATGTCAGCGAGTTCACCCAAGTCCTTACTTTGCCAGGGATCCAAATGATTTGGCAGATCATATTACAAACACCAGAACACGTTGGCCTTGAGAAGGCAATAAGATGTCTGACCGTGTTCCTCTTGGACAAGCAACATATAGAGCACATCTCGGGTCGAAGTTTGGACGAAAACTATACTTTGCTCATAGCTCAATGCATCGAAACGATGAGAAATGCGTATCTAAGCACTCGAAAACAGCAGAAAGACAATGAGAAAATACGAGACAGTATGGACATTGCCGTCTCTGATGTACAGAATGCAAAGCACGATCCTTTGGAGTTGCCAAACCAAGGAATAACGACCTTCGTCCGAACTGCCAGTTTCTTGACGAGTCTGCTCAACTTCATACGCAACCAGCCAGACCTTTGTTCTCCTCCAAACGTTAGGCCTACCATTACGCCTACCAAAGAAGACGTGCACGAAGTAGAGTCTCCAAAAAATGCCCACCTAGCGACTAGCGAGGTTCTGCCTCAGACGGATCTGAAAATTGCGTATGAAGTACACAAAGAGAAAGGCGACTTGATGAACCAGTGGCTCATTGTTCGCGATCTTCTCACATGCAAAGAACTACACCAGTTCGTTACTAGAGTGTCTGGCCTACAGAACTTTCGACTCATCTGGGGTGGGAGAAGAGTTTCGTTGATGGAGACTCCCATGCTATCGCTACGCGATTTTGGGGCTTCACTCAAAGGACGGATGCTGATTTTGGAAGATCGCTCTACCAACAGCAGTACCAGTTATGTCCCCGATTCTTTGCCGCAAGCCAACAGCCATTTTGAGAGAGAACTGATGAAACATTTCGAGACTCTCTATAGTTTTATGGATTCAGACGATCAGATTAGTCGATGCACTCTGCAGTTTTTGAAAAACTTCCAATCTCACCCATCGATCTGCGCCCTCATTATCGATGAGTCCAGTGAGTTTGCATCGGTCTTTCCTGTCGACCAGCCTTGCAAGCAGTTGTATTCTCTTGGATGCCTTTCGGCGCTGTTGTCGGAAAAGGTTCAATCAAAAAGTCTGGAAATGGGCTTTGTCCATCGCGGAATCCATTTGCTGGAGTGGGTAATTTCCAACCCGCCCAGCAATGACATACATCAGCACCATTCCTTACGAGTTGCTGAAGCGGCTATACCGGTAATTTCACAATTCTTGAAGCGCCTTACCTTTACCGATGAGGCCGTTCTCCAAGATCCGAAGAATTTCATTGCTCGCCTCGTCAACATTCTTGAGCTGGCTCAGCATCATGTCGACGCGGTTGTCTTTGTTGGAGAGATATATGAACTACTCTTCGATATTGCGACACAGTGTCTTGGTGCCTGGGAAGTAATTTCTACATCTGTCGCATTTCGGGACCTGCATCTGGACTTGCTACTCTGCCATGCCAATACCAATGTCATCACCACAATAATTCTCACCATCCAAAACAAGATTTATCGCCTTTCTCCAGAGACGCATGTTTCCCGCGAGGATCTAACACAGTTCTACTGGTCGGTATGCTCAGAATTGTTTGAGAAAACGGTTGAGCACCCTTCACATTCGAGCGCTCTCTATGCACTCAGCCTCGAGTTATTCCAGTTTCGATATCAGTCAGATGATCTCACCGATGCGGAGTTGGAGCAGATAGCCTCTTACTTCAACCTGTGGTCCTCCATGTTACTGCAGTATGAACCCAGAGAGTTTATTGGCCGAGAAACTGCACACCCAATCATTGCTGGACTCTGCAACCTACTTAAACGTTGCGAGTTTGTGCTGCATCGCATGCCTGGCATTGAACCTGATCAAGTGCTTCAATTAGCTGCAAAGGTTTGGGAAAAGTTTCTGTTTCCTCCTTGCAGTGGTGAGCCTGGCTACAATGAAGCTGAGCCTACGTTTCCCATATTCGATGCCAACTCCCGAGAAAGACTATACGAGCTGGTTTATACCATCACTGCTACTTTCAACCACGATGCCTTCCGCACCGTTGCCGATTGGGTGACCAACATTGGCGGAGGCTCCGACATTAATCACAGATTTGTTGTGGACCGGCTTAGACTTATACGCTGCCCGTCTGGCTATCTTGGCCTCAAGAACCTGTCCAACACTTGCTACATAAATTCTCTGCTAACACAACTGTACATGCATCCTGGTTTCCGCGCTTTCATGGTAAGCCAACAATCGAATTACGACCCAGATGGACTTTTGAATGCCACTCGAGAACTTTTCTGCTCTCTACAGAACAGTTTCGAGCAGTATGGTGATCCTTCTCAATTAGTCCGGAAAATTCGAACATACACCGGCGAATCTATTAATGTGTATGAGCAAATGGATGTCGAGGAGTTCTTTAACCTCCTATTTGAGCAATGGGAAAATCAAATGCCAACGCATGAAGCGAAACAAACTTTCCGATCGTTCTACGGCGGGAAAATTGTCTATCAAATCAAGTCCTTGGAATGTGAGCATGTATCTGAACGAGAGGAACCATGTCTCAACATTCAATGTGACGTCCAGGGCATTGCGAATCTCAACGAGAGCCTGTTGGCTTACATTCAAGGCGACGCCATGCAAGGAGATAACAAATATAAATGCGAAAAGTGTGGAGGCAAATTGGTCGATGCTGTGCGGCGAACATGCCTCAAAGAAGTACCAGACAATTTGATTCTGCATCTCAAACGTTTTGAATACGACCTTAGCCTGCAGCGTCGCAACAAGATCAACGACTCATTTGCTTTCCCCATGGAATTGAATATGGCTCCTTACACATTCTCTCACCTTTCCGAGCCCGAAAAACCAATAGAAGAAGACAAGTTCGAATTGGTAGGCGTCCTCGTACACAAAGGGCACGCCGAGCATGGCCATTACATATCCTACATCCGCGCTCGGCCAGAAATGGACGGAAACAAGCCTTTATGGTTACTTTTTGACGATTCTGATGTGACTGAGATCGATGTTAACGATATCCCTGATCTTTGTTTTGGTGGCTTTGGCGGTGAGAAAAACTCATATTCCGGCTTCACCTCCACTGCAAAGTCATACAGCGCGTACATGCTGTTCTATCAACGTTCTTCATCGATGAAAGGGTCTGTTGGTGATCTGCAACTTGGTTCTCCTGTTGTCTCTCAAGCCACGATCCCTACGGACCTCAATGACAAAATCCAGGAGGACAATAGCTGGCGACTGCGCCTTTACTCTCTATTTGGGATCCCACATTTCAGATTTGTCCGTCAGCTTGTCACACGCTTACATGAATTGGACCACGAAGACCCCAAGCACAAGGTACAGGAGGCTGTTATATCTGCAGTTTGGCACACGATATGGCGGGTGCACAGCCGCATCCGGGATTCTGCTAGCTACGACGAGTTGAGCTTTCAAGTGCGTTCAGCCATGGCCAAGTGTCAGACCTGTACAATTCTCACTCTTCGCTGGTTTATTCACAACCCCGAGAAATTAAGGGATCTCATTTCGCGGACGACCCTCCCAAAAGTACGACACCGCCTTCAAGAGACCATTATAGATGCGCTTCAGTCTTTGCGTGAAACTTCGGGTTTCTATGGAGTAGACGTCAATACCCTGGATCTCACGGTGGTACCAAATAACTCGTCCTCGGTAATATGGCCGTTGTTCAAGTCGCTTGAGTGGATCGCCCGAAATGAACTCGGGTACGGTATTAGAGCTTGGGATGAGTTCTTCAATTTCCTAATCGACATTGCCTTCATAGGACGAGCTGAAGCCTTGTGTCTGATTGCAAGCGACTTCCTGTGCATTTGCTTGGAATACCTCAATCTTATTTGGGTTGTCAATCGAGATTCACACCATCCCTACTACAAAGTTTGCCAGCTCTTGGAGAAAAAGGCTCCTGGTTTAAACAATATTGGAATTCTACTCAGTCAGTTGTTGAGACATACCGATCTCAGGAGCATTTACGAGGAGCAATCCGGAAAGCACCGATATGAGAGCCTTGACAAGAACTCAATGAAGCTTCCATTGTCCCAGAAAGAAAGCCAATTGCTTCGACACCGAGATAAGGAGGGCCTGGTGGCCATCAACAAGTTGTTTGAAAAATGGGAACTTTCTCAAGAAACCGAAGCTCATGGATTTGTCCTCAAAGACATTATCGCAGAGCTTACTCGAGCTGAACTGGATCTCAACATAGGAGTGGTACTGCGACAGACAATGTCTGAAGGTATTGAATGTTATACGCCTCCCACTGCGGAGACATTCATCCGAGCAGCTCCTGAGTTTTGCAAAGAATGTCCTACAGGTGCAGAGGCCAGCGCTATCATCAAGTCGGTCAGCAAGACTATTACCGGGAACGAGATATTCGACGGCAAGATCATCTTTGGCTTCTACGAGGAGATGCGTCAATGCATCCATCCAAGCGTTGAGCCACTTGAGCCTGGACTTGGAAGCTTTCACCATCACGTCCTCTTTGCCACTCGATCATTTGCGCCAATCTTGTTGACGTCCTCGGACAACTATGTACGCTTCCAGACCATACATATGCTTCAGGACATGCTTTTCATGCACCCGCCCATGGCGGACCTTTCGGCTGACGGTCCAACTGAGATGGAAAAGCTGCGAACCAGACACGTTCGACCACTGTTCAAGGTGTGTCGCAAAAAGGCCGCTGATCTGTTGGAGCTTGAAACCACCAAGCAGCATCTACAGTCATTGATGACTGTACTGCAGTCTTGTGTGCAATATCTCGAAATGTTGGTCGGCTTGGGCTCTTATGCAGATTCCCTCAAATCCGACGAAGACCAGGGTTTCTTCGACAGCTATCAAAGTGGGTTTGGCAACATTTTATCTATTTGAGAGCTCTTACTAATACAATCGATAGCGCTGGAACAAGGCTTTCAGGCGGCGCCGGCAGTGGCGGAAGAAGAGCTGGTTCATTCCGGTAATTCGACTGTTCCGCTTCATCTGGGAGACACTGACACTCTTGAAGCTCTCTCCACTGATTTTTCAGATGACGATGATGAATTGCCAATGTCTACCACGTAGGACGACGAATTGGGCTTAGCATTACCACGGAGTTCGACCAGTTCTTCATCATCGCCCAACTCAGACTTTGAAGAGGGAATGTATGAGTGGTTTTTAAAGAAACCATAACCTTTTGTATCATTGTAGGGCTGTTGGAATGTTTTATTGCTAATGGGTCCGGCGCTATCATAGCATGGCGCTAGGGATTAATGTATCAGTATGAATTGATTGATATTGATGTTTTGTCTGTCTTTTACCAACTGTTGCGGTACTTGGTTTGTCTGTTATGCATTTCCTTTCTTCAGATTTTCATGTATGGTGTAAGGCGCGGTTCGCTGATCCAGAAACTAGTCGAATCTGGAAACAGGAACAGGGAAATTCCACTGCTCTGATACAAAGTCTGTCAAAAAAAGTCTCTATATTTACCTTATTGCAAAAGAATATCTAAACCACCAAAACATTGCTATCCCCACTCCCTCTCTTCTCTTTACAACGCACCCAACTCCTTCAATTTCGCAATCATCCCATCAACATCCTCAACCTTAACACCCCCCTTACGCGGCGGCGGCTCCTCCACCTTCACATTCCTCATCCGCGGCGCCAACTCCAGCCCCAGATCCGCCAAATTCGTCTTCTTCAACGGTTTCTTCTTCGCCTTCATAATATTCGGCAGCGTCGCATACCGCGGCTCATTCAGTCTCAAATCCGTCGTCAACACCATCGGCACCTTTGCCTTGAGCGTCTCATTCCCCCCATCCACCTCCCGCGTCACCTCCGCCGTCTCCCCATCCACAAACTTCACCGCCGCTATCTGCGTCACCTGCGCCCAGCCCAACAACCCCGCCAACATCGGACCTGTTTGCGCAGAATCATCGCTGATCGTCTGTTTTCCGCATAACACTACATTACTGCCTTCCTCTTTCACGATGTGTGCGAGTACTTTGGCGACACTTAGTGGTTCGAGGTCGACGTCTTCGGCGGTTAGGATGTGGATTGCGTTGTCGGCGCCCATTGCGAGCGCTGTGCGGAGCGAGTCGGCGGCTTTGGCGGGGCCGAGTGATATGGCGGTTATGGAGGCTATGGCGGCGGGGGAGGTCTTTTTGGTGTGGCGGTCGCGCAGGCGGACGGCTTCTTCGATGGCGATTTCGTCGAAGGGGTTTAGGGATTGTTTTTGGCCGGTTAGGTCGATTTTGTTGGATTTGATTCGCGGTTTTAGCTGCGTTTGTTAGTTGTGTATGGGAAGGGGGTGGGGGTGGGTACGGCGTAGTCGAGGACTCGTTTTACGGGGACGAGGATTTTGAGACCGGACATTTTGGGGGAGTGTGTGGGTGAGACTGTAGAGGGGAAGGGGAGGGTAATTGAGTTGATATGGGGTGGTGGTGAGTTTGGCGAGAGGATGAAGTTGAAGAGTTTGGTGGTTTTGGGCGATGCGGTTGTCGACGGCAATGACATCGTGGGCTCGGCAAAAGTTCCCCGCGAGTATGAGGGTCATGATTTTTATATCGCGACAATCAACTGCTAAACAGCATTACAATTGTGTATATCTTATCTCAAGATTTTCACGACACTGAGGACTGGACAGATTATTGCTTCTAGTTATGACATTCCGCTTCATGCTACTTCCTACATTCAACGGCCCCTAGTATACAGATCGCGGCTAATACCTGACATGTGCAAGCAATATTGGACAGAAACATTGCTCCTACCAGCACCTTTACAGCCTTTGAGTGATACTAGGTATTACTAGTACAATTCAGCCAATGTCTTTTCCCCATTCCGCAAAATCTTCTCCCAAAACTCCCATTCCCCAGCCCTGCAGTTCCTCCAACACCGTGATGCAAAATAGTGTAGATTGTTCCAACACAGCGCCAAACCGTGCCGTTCGGAGGTGATGTTTGTTGTAATTAGAATTGATGTCCAGCCACCCAGTGACCATATAGTCCAGAAAGTAAACGAGCAAGACCAAATTTCGGACGCCCCAGATCGCAAAGAAGAAGAAAAGAATAAGACAGGAATGAAAAGAGATTTGGATGAAAATCCAGTATTAGTTTTCGAAAGCGTCAGTTTGCGTTTCCAGATAACAAAAGCGAAACGCAAATAAATGATAACAGTAAAAACGGTGTTTGACGTCAAAAAAACTACAAGGAGTATACACTGGCTCAAGTAATTCACAGCGAAGCGAAAAAAAGAAGAAGGCGGAAACGTTTTCGCCAAAGACGGGCAGCAACAAGTTATGACTGAATCCGTGTTTTCAGAATTGTGTGTGTGATCATTGGACTTCTTCTGCCCAGCCGTTTAGTCCGGCTTCTCCAATGGCGAATCCGAGGCCTGCTGGTCCGCCGTTGGCGTAGATGCCGTTGCCGAGTCCTTGGACGGGAAGTTGCATCTGGGGACCGGGGGCTTGGGTGAAGACGGGTAGAGACACTGCGCGGGCGTGTTGCGCGCGCTGGGCGGCGGTGCTGGGTGCTAGGAGGCCGCCGATTGTGGTGGCGCCGTTCATGCCGTTGGTGTTGCTTGACCCGTTGATGGAGATGCCGCTTTGCGAGGAGGCGGATTGGTGCGAGAAGGAGTGGCTTGGTGCGTGGAGCGTTGGCATTGGTTGTGGTGATGCGCTGGTTGCTGCGTAGAAGGCTGCTTGGGCTTGTGCGGATGTAAAGGGCTGGGCGGAGTGGTCTTGTTGTGGGATGGCCTGTTGTTGGTGCTGTTGGTGGAGATACATCATGAGCGGGTTACCGTTGCCGTTTGTCAACATTCCTTGCTGTTGCTGCTGGTGTTGCTGAGACATGCCGTTTTGGGGCGGCGAGGTTTGGCGGTGGATGCCGTTGCCTTGGGTTATCTGGGGTTGCATGCCATCTTGGGGAGTCTGGGCTTGGGATTGAGCGTGCTGGGACATTTGGCGAGGTGGGTTGCCGCAGCGGTCTTTTCCAAAGTTGATCTTGAAGCGCTTATACTCGTCCTTTTGACGAACGGCTTCAATCGCCTTGATGGCGTTGGCGATATTGGTGAAGTTGACGAATGCACAGCTCTTTTCACGGAGTGTGTTGACTAGCTCAATCTCGCCGTATTCTGAAAAGTCTTGTCGAAGACGTTCTTCGGTCCAGGACTCGTCCAGATTGCCAATGTAAACGTTGCGTGACGCACCACCGCTGACGGCGAGTGCAATAGCAGCAGGTAGAGCTCCAGAGTGCTTGCCCCAGCCAATCTTTAGACGTCGGTTGTGAATCATGAGACCTTGGAGATTGCTCATTGCGTAGAAGGATGCGGCTGAAGTTGGATCAATGAACGTTACGAAGCAAATGTGCTTGTCTGGAATATAGCGAATGTGATGCAGCAATCCTCCGCGTACAACATTGCAAATCTCCTCGATGGTAGTTTCCGGGTGAATGTTACCAAGATACACTGTTCGGTTTCCCAAATTGTTGTATCCTCCAGCAGCAGTCGCAACAGCAGCAGCAGCTACAGACTGTTGTGCGAGTGCATTAGAGATGACCTCTCGATCAGCTCCATTAAGCACATGAGCATAGCCAGGAGCAATGCCTAGGTACTGTGCAGCATTCTGCTGCTGAGTCTTGGAAACGTAGGCACATCGATCCTTGCCGTAGTAAACCCGTTTTGGTGAGCCCCATTTCGGTTCCTGAGGAAGTTGTTGAACAGCCTTGACCGCATTGCCAATAGAGAGGAAATGCACGAAACCAATCGACTTTTCCCGAACTAGCTTGACAGTATCAATGGGACCGAACTTGCCCAGGTCCTCACGAATCTCCTCCTCCGTAACGTCCTCCGCCAAGCTTCCCAAATATACATTTCGAGACGCCTGCGACTGCTGAACAGCAATTGCCACGGAAGTTGGGACGGGAGATGGTTTGCCCCAGCCAATCTTGATGTCCTGGCCCTTGATTGAAAGCTTCTTCAAAATAGCATCTGAATGGAAATGTGTGGCAGAACTGCTGTCTAGGAACGAAATGAAGGCGCAGTTCTTGTCTGGCAAAAGACGGACAGACTCAATCTGTCCGCTACGAACGTGGTTGAGAATCTCTTCGGCAGAGGTCTCAGGGGGTATGTTGCCGAGATACACAGTCCTGCTTGTACCCGAAATCATACTAGGCATCATTTGCCCGGCCATTGCCATATTTTGACCATTATACGCTGCATATGCTGTCGAGGGAGATTGTGGGTTGCCCATGTATGGCTGGGCGTTCATGCCGTTGGGCGAAGTCATGCTCTGGAACACATTTGGGGATAAGGCAGTGGCATGTGCTTGTACGGGGCTCGCCATGTGGTTCTGGCCATTAGCTTGGTGACCATTAGCGTTTGCGAATGTAGCAAAGCTCTGGAATTGTGGTGACGCAAAAGCATTAGGAGAACCAGGCTGAAAGGGGCTACCAAGGAGCAACTGGGAAGGAAGCAATGGCGTAAAGTTCATATCAAAGGCTGTTCCGGGTGTCTGCATATCAGCGATCTGCTGTTGCTGCTGCTGATTAAGTCTCGCTGTGTTGATGTTGGGAATGTTCTGTCGCTGTGGGTGGCGCTCAGAGTAGCCTCCAAGAGAGTTTTGATGCGAGTGAAAGGAGGTGTGATGATGGTACATGCCATGATCGCCATTCATGCCTCCATTCATGTTCGATTTGCTGTATGTGTGCGGCATTCGTCCACCCTGCGAAGCCATGGTTGGACCAGCATCTTGATGTTGCATAGCTAACAGATGCGGTGGGACAGCAGCGTCCCGGTACGTGGTCGAAAGGACAGCCGTTTTGATGGATTGAAACGTCCGGTGCCGAAAAGACCGGACTAAAGATTACAATAACGTTGTTTGGGAAAATAGAAGTGTTCGAGAGCGATTCGAGAATGGTTCTAGTAGGATGAAATTAGAGGCACATTCCAGAGCAAAGAATGCTAAGAGTTGGCCAGGCTTCGCACCTTGAGAAGATGATGATATGTTCGAGCGTAGGATATGGCGAAAAGGTAATTGTATGATTCGATAGTTCAGTAGAATAGATGGTCTGAAAATAGTGTGATGGTTCAAGGCGACAGCTACAAGTTTTGACCAAGCGCTCAGAAGAGTATAAGACAGAGTAGATGAAGGCAAGACTGAAGGTTAACGAAAGTCAAAGGAGCGACGATAGAAGCGAAGAAGAGGAGCACGGCGGAGAGTTGAAGAGATGGGAGAGAGCAAGAAAGAACAGCACAAGGAGTAGATGATGAGGTACTGAAAGAAGTAGAGGAGAGCAGTTTCTGAGTAGCCATGTAGGTACGACCGCATTGTCAGTACTTACCACTAGTACTCGGTGTAGGGGCTCTCCAGGCTCACTTTTGGCCTTTGGCTCTCACACATGGACAAGGCTTGACCAGGCCTAGAGGCACAGGCGCATTTTGGCAGCGGTTGAGTGGACCAACAAGCGGCGAGAGCCAAAAAAGAACCACTACCCTTCCTCACCAACGCTGTCCACCGTAGGTCTGACAGAGGGTTGGAAATGAGGCCGTGCCAGAAGCAGTTAGGAGAAAACGCCCCAACCATCAGGGGCTGGTTGCACAGGCGTGTCTCCGTAGACGGGAGCTTGCCGACTTGTCTCTCGTTCTCAAATCAATTCAGAGCCATGCCCAAAAGGAGAAGACAGATTCTGGGGATGGTGGCAATATTCTGACGATCCTAACTTTTCAGACACTGTAAAGACTGCAAGTGTTGGAGAACTTAAGAGATGCAGCAGATTACTGCACCTCGCCATAGCTATCCGGCGCATAGTGCAAACGCTGGCCGCATGAACAGCCCAGACTTGAGGATTCAAGATTAAGAAGTGCACCGCTGACCTGCAGGTTTCCAGAAGCAGGAGTTGGCTTCGATGCTATCTCGCTGCAGCAGATTATCTTCGTTTGCGGCGTCAGGCTGCTGGGGAGCTTTCGTCTTGTGCGTGTGCTCATTCTGTTCCTGACTAGTGTTTCTTTTGGGACCAGTCCATGCTGGTGCCCGTGCTATTGACTCTGTTTAATTGGTGGGCTTGCTTGTAGTGGAGCTTTTTTTCTGTCCGACTGTTGAATCTGCAATTGACGTCTTTGCGTGACTCTGTCAGAGCAAAAGACGAGCATGGAATGATTGGACTTGTCCGCTCAACACCAAGGCTGAAGAATGAACAATCGTCGCTATCTGGGTCGTCATACATTATCCTCTCACCACCACTCAGGCCCCAAAGCAGGAGAACGAGATTATCGAAACCTGGTTGCTTTTCCAGGGCGTTCGCTGCAAAGAACCCCAGCTAACCCGTCCGTCTTAGCCCGTCCAGACCAACGGAAACGGTGATTTGCAAGTTCAAAACCTCACGATGGAAAATAGTGCCCCATCAAACAACCAATCTACCGGCGCGCACCTAGCCGACAACGACCAGGGAGGGCCAGCAGATGAACCAAAGAGAAAGCCGAATATAACTCAAGGCAAACTCGATTTAGATCACAACCCAAATTGCAATTGCGTACGTCCCAGCGGATAATAGCCGTGCGAATTCTGGGGCAACGAGGGGGTGTTGGTTGGCTGTTCATTATTTGCGATTTGGTAACAAAACCCTCCCTGGTTCGCGCAGAAATTCTGGATCCGTGTTCAATATGATCTACAGCGACGATTTTACAGAACAACTCTGTTCTGTTTGAAACTGCCGCGTCAATATTCTAGAAATGGTGTTAGTTTGTACCGTACTGGAGCCCCCCTCATTGGAGATATTTTGTCCCTGAAAAGCCCCAGTCATGCTTCTAATATCTTGGCATTTTGTCGTGCTTTCTGTAATTGAGGTGTTTTATATTCGGCCCTGTTGAAGTGGGAACGTATCCATAAATAAATTAGAGATTGGGATGTGGGCCTCGTGGATAGCGAAATGAAGAAATACCAGGTTGGTGGGGAGAGAGAGAGAAATAGGAGTTGTCAAATGGGCGGGTAAATAGGAGGATGACTAAGACATTCAATGCTTTCCTTCTTCAACTCATCATCATGCAACTACCGCTGGGTTCCTGGCCATCGTTTTCATCAGCCGCCAATTCTGTTTCATTTGCTTCCTTGAGATCGTGCCGTGTTTAGAACACTGCCCGTCTGTTTCTGAACATTTGGTTTAGAGTTTCAGCTTCAGCTGCCAATCTGCAAACATGAAGCCCAGGATCCGGCCCATTGAGAAGTTTGCCGCTGCTGTTGCTCAATGCTCCAAAGAGGTATGTTTAATGATCTGGAAAAAGAAACAAGGCGAGCAATTACTGACTTTATTTATTGCAGAGCGCCAATTACGGCAAGTGTATAGCCGCTGATTATAATAATGTCTCCAAAGACAAATGCGTCAATGAGTTTATGAAACTCCAACAATGTTACACCGTGGGTTATATCAATCTCTGATCTGGGATCAAGCTGACATGCGCTGTAGAATGCATACAAGAAAAGATAAAAATAGCACTTTCTCAACATTTTGGCTTGGCCAGCAGAATTCCAACAACAGACAATCAGTCCCATCATCTGTATTGCTAGGTAATGCGAGCAAGTAACCGCCAGTGTTCTAGATATCATAGAGTATGTATCTTGAGCAGCATCAAGCTTAGAGCTTGACAAGACGCAACAAGAATGTGGCCTTATGGACCTCTTGTTCCTCTTCGACAATGACAACCTCATTGCCACCCTCTGGAATCTTCCCTTCGACCTCCATAACGACATGCTTGTCCATCGGCCGCCTCAGGGCCTTCTCTAACATTGCCGTCTGACTCTCGAACACCTTCTCTATGCCTGTCCCCTCAGGATCCTCGAGGACACGATACTCCATGCCTACATCATCAGTCGGCACCAGCCCCGCCTTCTGACGGAGTCGCTGTACGCGATTGATGATTTCGCGTGCTAAGCCTTGCTCGACTAGCTCCGGATATGTCTTTGTGTCGAGGATGATAATGACGTCGTTATCCGTATTAAACTCCTGGTCTGCGGTCACCTTATCCTCTTTCATTCCGCGCTTAACAACCAAATCGCCCGCTTCGAGCGGAATGCCGTCTACGGAGATGGTGCCTGTTTCCAGGTAGGCAAGGATTTGCTCATTGGTGAGCGCGGGTAGTCCCTTCTTGACACGTCCGACTTCTTTACGCAACTTTTTGCCAAGGACAGGCCAGTCGGCGTTGACGCTGTACTGCACGTTGTGCGCTTCTTCGTCACTGCTCAGCTCAAGGTTCAAGACATTGAGCTCGCTGCAGATGTAGCTTTCAAGATCTTTGATGTCGTCAAGGTACTGTTGGTCGCGGTGAATGACGGTGAGGGTTTTAAGGGGCGTTCGGATGCCGATTGTCTTGCGCTCGCGACTAACGCGCCCGAGGTCGATGACAGTTTGCATACGACCTACGCGGCGTTCGATGACTTCGTCAAAGAGTTCTTCGCGGACTTCGGGGTAAGGGAGGAAGTGGACACTGCGAGAATCTTCTGCGCGGTGCTTCTCTGGAATATATGGCAGGAGGCGTTGGTAGATGTTGTCGGTTATGAAAGGAGTAAATGGGGCTAGTCCACGACATAGGGTGAATAGTACTTCAAAAAGTGTGTTGAGAGCGCGTTGGGTATCGTCAACGCCAAATTCTCCCTTTAATCGTCGACGGTTGAATCGAATGTACCAGTTGTTGTTGCTGTCAATCAATGAGAGAAGTCGAGGGACAACGGTATATAATCGATATGCCGCCATTTCCTCGTTGACAAATTTGAGTAAGCTTTGGCAAAGCGCCAGAATCCATTTGTCCATGACATTAGTGTTTGTCTTTCCCAATTCGGGGTCAGACATAAAGTCAATGTTTTCAATCTTCTTTAGTAGCGCCACTTGTTGCTGGAAGAACTGGTAGCTGTTCCACAAAGGCAAGAGAACCTTGGTTACTAAAGCTTGTCAGTAAGAATTCACTTTGAGGAACCAAGAATAACATACCGATATCTTTGACTCCGGCTTCCTTGAAACGCAAGGTCTCCGCGCGAACCACTGGCGAGTTTATCATGTATAGGCGCAGAGCATCTGAACCATGGCGATCCATGATGATGGTTGGATTTGGGTAGTTGTTCAGACTTTTGCTCATCTTCTTACCATCCTCAGCCAGCACAATACCGTTTACCACGCAGTTTTTGAATGGAATGACACCCTTGAGATGTGTTCCTAGAACAAGCATTGTGTAGAACCAGCCTCTCGTTTGATCCAGCCCTTCAGCAATAAAGTCGCCAGGGAAGGACTCTTCAAACAGCTCTTTGTTCTCGAAAGGGTAGTGGAGCTGAGCATACGGCATACTTCCAGATTCAAACCAACAGTCAAACACTTCTTCTATGCGCTTCAGGTCACCTTTTCCGTTCTTGCTGGGGATGGTTATGTTGTCGATGTGATGTTTGTGCAGGTCCTTGATACCAGTCTTGCCGCTGAGCTTCTCGAGTTCCTCTGCGCTTCCAATACACACCATTTCTGAGAAATCTTCGTTTGCCCAGATTGGAATTGGTGTACCCCAGTACCGATTTCGTGAAAAGTTCCAATCCCGTGCGTTGGCAACCCATTGGCGGAATCGATTCTCTTTCACGAACCCAGGTACCCAGTGAGAGTCCTTGTCTAAGGTGTCCAGCATTGGTTGCACAGTGTCTCCCATTTTGATGAACCATGAAGATACAGCACGGTAGATCAACGGTGTGTCTGAGCGCCAACAAAATGGATATGAATGGAAGAACTGGCTCTCACTTACCAAACGCCCCGTTGTTCTGAGATGCTTAATGATAGCTTTGTCTGCATCCTTGACGTATTGGCCGGCAAAGTCGCTGACTTCTTCCGTATAAATCCCTTGGTCGTTCACGGGGCAAGGCGGTAACCGGTCGTGGCTGATGATACCATTTTCCATGGCAATTCTGTAATCGTCCTCACCAAATGCTGGTGCCTGGTGGACGATACCAGTACCGCTGTCGGAGGTAACGTATTTGTCGTTTAACACTTTGAAGGCGTGATCTTTGAACTGATCCTGGAAGTATGGGAAGAGCGGTTGGTATTTCCACCCAAGCATATCCTTTCCTTTGATTTTCTTTTGCAAAACCTTGAATTTCGCCTTTTTCGGATCTTTGTACAAGGATTTCAGTAAAGCTTCCAGCAGGATATATGTTTTGCCAGAAGCCTCGTCCGTAATTTTGATATAGTCGAAATCTGGATGTACGCAAAGACCCAGATTTGACGGAAGAGTCCACGGTGTAGTTGTCCACGCCAACAAACTTGTCGCCGGCTCGTCAACAAGCGGAAATGCAACCACCACAGCCGGATCCTGCACATCTTTGTAATTTTGCTGAGCCTCCATGTTGCTCAGTGGTGTAGTAAGACCTGTCGAGTATGGCATGACTCTGTATCCGCGATACACCACACCTTTGTCCCACAACTGCTTAAACACCCACCATTCCGACTCCATGAAAGGAAAGTCCATAGTCTTGTAATCATTATCGAAATCCACCCATCGTCCCAGTCGTCCAATAGTCTGGCGCCACTCATTCGAGTATTCCATAACAATGGAACGACATGCCTCATTGTACTTGTCAATTCCCATCTTCATCACATCTTCCTTGCCCTTGATGTTGAGCTTCTTGTCAATGATATGCTCAATTGGAACACCATGAGTGTCCCAGCCGAACCGCCGCTCCACAAAACGGCCTTTCATGGACCAATATCTGGGGATAATATCTTTTATGGTGGAGGCCAGTAGATGGCCATAGTGAGGGAGACCGGTGGCAAAAGGCGGGCCATCATAGAAGGTATACGGTTTGCGGCCTTTGGAGAGTTCGACTTGTCGTCGAAAGGCGTCGATTTCGTTCCACTGTGCGAGGATGCGCTCCTCCTCCTTGGGGAAGCTGATGGACATGATTTTTTAGGCAACACTCAGCAGGCAGGCAATGGCTAGAGGTTGTGTGTAGAGGTGTGGGAAAACGAAAGCGCGACGACTGCGCAGCTGTGTTGTTTAAAAGGGCGACGCTGTGAGGATGACTGCGAAGGATGAGGCGTCGGACTTGGAGTCATCTACGGAAATCACTATAAATTTGGACGGTGGTTACCCAATCCCAAGGTTGGTGGGATGACAGGGTGGGGCATGGGAGCTCTTTCCTTCACAGTTTAGTGGGCAGCCCGAGCGGAGCTTCAGCCTTATGTTCAGCCTTCCCGAGGTCCAGACATTTGATGCAACTCAAATGAGAGTACAAGAGGGTTGAAACTTTTCATTCAAGACGTCAAACGTGTTCTAGGGAGCACTCGCTCCAAGATGATGCTGATGATTGCCTAAATAGGTATCTTCCGTGCCTAGTCTACCACATACCATCCATCGTTCTCGAATCCCCAAGAGACTCAACCGAGGAGATCGCATCCATCTCACGCGATCGTGTCGCTACCTATCTGATCTATCTTCCATCCATGGTAATATCAAGCATTCCTACATTCGGTCGAATAACTATGCTAATCGAGGTTAAACCCCTTCACTTTCTTAGTAATATGTTCAGTGCTATCATGCCGCTTTTGCAAGGACGACAAAGACCGCGGCCATCCATTGGTCCCAGAGCTGCCGACGTGCGTACTTCTCGCGCCATCGTGCCCTGAGCCAGGCGACGCCGGGCGCTTGGGAGGGATGTTCTCACCAGATTCTCGGAGGACGGCGAGAAGTGTTTGCCATCCTGGACTGTTGGATAATTGAAGACCGAGCGATGGATCTTGTTCTTTGGCGAGGCGACCGAGGAGTGAGGATTCATCCTAATTCTGTTAGCTACAGTCAAAATGATGCAAAAGGTTAGCACATACGTCGCTCAGTATTCCAAGTCCACGAATGAAAGACAGGAGATGGAAATCTGACACAATCTTGATGTCCGACGGATTGTTGAGTTTGAGGCCACCAGTGGCAGCTTTGAGTGTCTTCCCTAGCACTCGTACATCTTGTAGTTGGCCTATTGAGTCGCGATTCTCCACTGGGAAGGCGGATGAGATAAATTGAGGGTGAACTTCGTTCGGGAAGCCGTGTGTCAGTGTGACTAGTAGGTACTCCACGGGAAACGAAGGCTTTGCGTTCTCTTGGACATTGGCCCCATATTCGTTCTTCTTCCGGTAAAACACTTCTGGGATGTATCGCGTGCGGCCCAGTTGCTCGTCTTCCTCTTCATTCTGAACAAGCATCACAGATGGCTCCGCAGATGGCTCGATGATGTCGGATCGCACCATCTCCATAGCTGAGGTCGATGCTTGATATGAAGAAATGAGAATTTGTCCATCTTCATCGCCGGTGATCACGCAAGTGACGAAATTAGACCCAAATCTACCGGTATCACTCCACTTGGTAGCGCGAGGATACTTGGCTTGATGCTGTGCAGCAAAGACAACCTCTAGTGACGAAAGGAAGTAGGAGTCAATGTGACGTTTGCAGACGACTGATCCATCACCCGCGCCAGCATCAATCAGGTCTGTGAAGATCACGCCTAGGCGCTCCATACCGCACTGCCGCGCCATTGCGTCTACCTCCTTTTCGTTTGCCCATTCTCCTAACGATACACCATCTATTTCGTTGATCTGAGGAGGTTCGTAGATTGCTTCAACCACAGCTTTGGTGCCCAGTGGAACTTCTGCATATTCCTCATATCTGCCGTATAGATACCCCAGTCGTTGTGAGCCAGACGTCCGCCAGAAATCGAGCAGGGAGTTGATAAGATCTGGAGAAGCAAACTCTACGTGATCTACCATCCGATACTCTTGCTGTTGTAGGATAATAGCACTGGGCTGGCATTTCGTGCAAATACCCTCTGGCCACGCCGGATGCCCGGAGGGACAATTTGGTTTTACGCCGTAGTTTGGCTCGCTCAGCGGAGGCATGTAGGAAGTTCCAGTCTCGGGCTTATTCTTGGAACTGTTGATTTTGCGAAGGTAGGAGTGGAAGGACAGATGTTTGATTTTCTTGTCTGCTAGGTATTCCTGGGCGAACGGTTCTAAAGGCATGCAATAATCGCACATGCCTTTCCCGCCATGTCGGCACATTTTATTGTCTCGAGGACGTGTGATCTTGCCATCTTTCTTATCTAGCGCGTCATCTAGAGACGACTGCTTGACAGTCTCCCAAGGATTTTTTATGAGAACGGCTTGTTGTGGTATCTTGGATCGGGCTTCGGCGGGAAGGACGGCGCGGCCACTGAGGCGGTTCGCAGTAGGTTCTGATTCGGTGCTATGGCCGTTTGCTGACGATTCGAGGGTCTTGTAGTCTATGAAGAGCAGATCACCATTCCTAGGTTATTTCATTAGAATAAAACCAAACCAGAACAACCGAAGCATAATACCGTAGTCCAACGCGACTAAAACTAACACCACGAAGGTCCGCTATCTTTCTGGCCTCGCCACCGTGCGGTTTGTTGCTTAGCGTCAACGTCGAGGTATCGACATTGTCTGGAAGCTTTTCGGCTAGTGCTGGCAGCACAGAGGGGAACTCGTCATCTTGATTGACTTCTAGTCGGAACTGGCCATCTCGACCACGGAAGCGAAGAAGCATATTGTACGCGATCGAAGGTATGAGAGCTTCGCTATGTAAGGTATGCGAGAAGGCGATGGGGAGTAGGTCGTGGACAACTTGTAGCTTATAGAGGGACGCGGAAGAAGAACGAAGCTTAGAGCTTGTAGACGGAGAGGAGGAGAAATAAAGGGAAAATGTTATAGTGTGGCCGAAAGGTAAGTGAAAGTTGGTAGGCTTGGTGGGTGGTGGGCTGGAAGATGATGGAGATGGAAAGAGCTCTGAAGGTTGCCAAATCCACGTCACCTCCACTCCGCAATACTAGCCCAACTTCACTCTATCATCACTGCTTAACCTTCAGTGTGAGAAAATATGTCATCTTGAGCTCACAGCTTGGACATTTCATACATCAACACTTGACTCTATCATTTTCTTTGTTTTAGATCTTAAGCGTTACGGAGTACTGAGAGCTGCGTTGACTCGAGCCTTGCCACTACCTTACTTCATCCCATCATAAGAACTGATCTTTGACTCGACCCGCAGGATTCAAACAGGTCTCAAGACATTCAGAATCGCATAGACAGTAATATTATCAGTATTAGGAATAATTGACATAACCGCGCGCATCATACAGGTAACTCCACATTGAAGCCCTGCCCTGGATCTGAAAGCTCACGCCAATTATGGAGAGCAACCCGATTTATATTGCTTAGCGCTTAAGAAAGAAGATCTATATAACTAACCCATGTATCCGCGGAGCTTAAGGTAACGTTGTGACAACTTATAGACACGTTGGAATGTCTCACGATTGAACAACTGCACTGGTAGATTTGTACTTCCTTAACTTCCCATGTGGTGATAAGACACTCAGCCGCCATGTTTGCGATCATTCTATTTTCATTTCTCGCATTCATACATGTCACATTCGCAGATCCAAGCTCAGGATGCAAAAAGCGAGCCGGAGTCGAAGATATCTTCGAAGCACCACCCTCAGAACTCACCTTCGAAGGCCGCCATATCCGGCTAATATTCCCACCCAAATACAAGATCTTCAAAGCCTCACCACTAATACTCGCCTACTCCGACCGAGGCATGGACACACGCGAATTCAGTAAACTTACAGCCTTTGATCACCCCGAACTAAACAACAACGCCATCATAGCCTTCGTCTCCCCCAAATCCGTACATCCCCCATCTCCCCCCTAACCAATAGACACCCACTAACAAATATGTCTAGGACTACTGGATCACCGACCCACAGTCCACCTGGGACCCAGAAGACATCAGCTTCGACTCCGACGGCACCGATCCCGCCAACGATCTCGACTACACACGCGTCCTCCTCAACCACCTCGAGCGCACCTTCTGTCTCAACACCCAGCGCATTTACGCCGTCGGTCTCGGCACTGGCGGCGGTGTCGTCCACCAACTCGCCTGCCACACACATCTCTCGCGACGCATTGCGGCTTTCGCGCCAATCAATGGCGCTTTCTATAGGCCGCGCGGTAGTGAAGCTGAGGACTTGCTTTGGGGAAAATGTATGATTGGCAGACGACCGATTCCAATGCTAGAGATCCATGGGGTGGAGAATGGGGAATATTTGCTCAAGCCGGAGATGGAGCATGCGCGTAGTCTGGAGGTTTTGAGTGCGGAGGAGTGGGTTAATGATTGGCGGGCGCTGAATAATTGTGGTGAGGATGTTGGTGAGACGGTGGAGAGTGGAGCGAGTCGGGCGGTGCGGATGACTCAACTACAGGGCGGGCAGAGAAGTGAGAGTGTTACATATGGTGGGTTGGCGCGGAAGGTCTCGTATCGGTGTGGATATTGGTCGAATCGAAATAATAGCGATTTCAAGACGGAGGAGAAGGATGGAAGAAAGATTAACTTGTTGCATTATGCGGTGGAGCGGTTTATGCATGGCTGGCCGAGAATGAAGGGGCCGGTGCAGGAGGAGGTTGAGTTTTATGGGAACAAAGTGAAGCCGTTGGGAGCGCCGAACTTTGATGCTTCGGTTGTTGTGCTGGAGTTCTTTCGACAGCATAAGCTTCCGCCTTATGGTGTTATCCAGGGACAGGCGAAGAGGCTGTTGATTGAGCGAGGAGCGAAGGTCTACAAGGACGGGCCGTCAGTGAAGGATGCCAAATCGATGAGAGACTCAGCGAAAGCGGCAAAGGCGGCGAAAGATACTGAAGATACCCAAGACACCAAGAAAGATCGAAAGGGGGCCTACAAGAAAGGCACTGCAAATGATGTCAAAAAGGCTGAGAAGAAAGATCACAAGAGCACCCGCAAGGATGAGCTATGAGACAACCTACAAAGTTCGAGCCTTGATGAAGGGCCGCGGATTTCTCGAATCCTTTTGACTCTCCTCCGCTGATATGATTGAAGAGACATTTCACCGAGCACAGTCCCGGAATGTTAGGGAGACTTTGTCGTACCAGAGGTCATCGAATTGGCGACACAATAGAGGATTGTTACGAATGATGTTGGAAGAAAGTTGGTAGCAGGTGAAATGATATTTCATGCTATGTATTGCTGATGATGCTCGCTAAAAATGAAACTCACGCTGGTGTATGCCTATGCAGAAGACAATCAAGTTCTTCCAATACTAAACCTCTCAATGAAGTTCTTCCGTACAGTCCACATCCTAGCTCGTTTGCCATAGATGTACATCGGTATCGAGAAAAACATCAACCCAAGCTGTATTCCGCCCAGAGCAAGAAACACTGACTTGCTGCCTTTAGCCTCAAACCACTGAGGAAAGAAGAGTGAGAACACAAGCCCATGGAAAATATCTAATAAATGTTAGCCAGTCCCCAAAACAATCCGTTGCCGACGTACTCTTTGAAAAGTTGAGCGTGACCAACGCCTCTCCAGCATACTGCCGATAGCTGTCAACACAGAAAGTAATGGCCGTCGTAGATCCAAGCGAGCATCCAAAGCTCACAATCCCAAAGAACACCGTCGGCACTATCCACGCATCTCGCTCTTCAGCTGCCCATCCAAAACCCATTAGGCCAACAGTCGTGCTTATCGCAATGGGCAATGCCATGACCAAGCGGAACTCAGGCTCGTAGACGCCGCCATTTCTCCTAGCCATGGCGCGCACGATAATGTCGGAAAACTTTCCTGCGACTGCTGTACCGAGTACTCCGCCGATGAATGGAGAAAGGTATACTAAGCCTGCCTGGAATGAGGTGAAGTTGTAAGTATCCTTGCTCCTGTAGATCGACGTGATCGCTTCCGATATCACAATCAGCCATCCTATGCTTAGCGAATAGACCATGGCACTCCATAACACAGAGGGATAGGCGAAGAGAATAAATGGCCGAACGGCTACTGTGATCCAGTTGTCGTAGCTGAGTCGACCAAAGTACGGTTTGAGGGTGTGTACAAACTTCTTCTTCGGAGCATCTCGCCAGTGTTCTGTGTATTCGAAGCGGACATGGTTTGCGCCATCTCTTGACTCGTCTTGATGAGATGTTCTCTCCTCTTTTGGTTCTGGTTTTGACTCCAAACGCTCTTCGCCTTCGGGTTCTACAGGCTCTTCTTTCTCAGTCTCATCTTCTATGGCCTTTGGAGGCAAATCTTGAGATTCACTAATCTCATTCGCTCCACTATGATTCTGGCTCCGGAAATGCGACGTCAACCTGCGAAGAGTAGGTCTGATATTATCAGTACTATCCTCCATGCCATGCGGTCTAGGCGTCCGATCCCAAAACGTCTCCGGCAGAAACAAGAACAGCAAAATCGCTCCAAACGCGACAAATATCGCCACCGCCCTGAATCTGTCAGTTACCAAACCATATGGTTCAATCCTGACTTACCAAAACGCCCATCTCCAACCCGCCTTATTAATAATAACCGCACTAACCAACGGCACCAAATTCTTCCCACTCAACAACAGCAGCGTATACACACCCAGCCGAAACGCCCTCTCATGCAGAAAAAATATCTCCGCCACCGTCGCACTCGGCAACACCTCCACCGGACTCACCGCCACGCCCTGTAGGACCCGCGCTGCCACCAGGGACCCAAAACTCTTTGCGAAGCCACACCATAGCGACGTGGCGATGAATAGCAGACTACTGATCAAATACACCGGTCTCTTGCCCAGCAAAATCGCCGTCGGACTCATCAACGCTCCACCCACACCCAGCCCCATCATATACAAGCCCGTCGTGAGCGCGACGCGCTGGATCGATATGTCAAAAGTAGTCGCGACGTTGCCAAAGCCCGCGGCCAACACGGGCGTCATACCGCCGCCGAGCATACAGTAGAAACCTAGAGAGAGGAGGGCGAGGTTTCGGCGGTATGGCGGTAGGTTTAATGGGTCGTTGTGTGTGTCTTCCGGCTGTGGTTCTAGGACGATCTTGCCATCGGGCGTAGTCTTTTTCTTCTTGGCCGCGCGCGCGGTGGAGCGGCGGGAGAAGGTCGGGCGGTGGGTGGTGGAGGAGAGGGAGTTTGTGCGGGAGAATTGTGATGGGAAGGAGGAGCTTGATATTCGGGCTGGGAAGTTTTTCATTCCGAGGGGTTCGTTGATCTTCTCGGGGCCGGAGAGGAGGAGGACGGAGCCTGGGATTGTTTGTTATTATCGTGTATAATGTTTTTGGGGCTTTGAGACTAACCTGGGACTTCATCGGTTTGCTTGTCGCTGAGGATACCGAGATTTCGTCGCTTTCTGGGTGGCGAGGCCATCTCGATTTCTGGATCGCTCATGGCTGATGTGGTTGGTGAAGGAGATCTAATATCGCACGATACTGTACTCTAATGATGTCTGATGAAGAAATGAATCTAAAGAATAATGAAGCAATGAATCTAGAAGTGGGACCTGCTTGGAATCAGGCCCCTTGGGTCCCTTGAAATGCTGCTTTGCAAAGAATAGTCGTCATACTCGAGCATCTAAGGCTGATAGACGCAGTCATCTGAATAGCAAAGTCTGTCAATGTCTCAAGAGCGGAAAGAGGCGGCTCTTGTAAAAGAGTCGGAAAGAAGTGGACGCAGGATCTACAAAAGCTTGGTGTTGTGACGCGTGATGAAATCGTCACACCCGTCGCCAGTGCTGTACAAGGAACATATCGACTTGTTTGACAGATGTTGCATACCATGCTGATATCTCCAAGAACTATGCATTGAATTATTGGCTCTAGAAAACGATTTCGGGCTTGGTAAAGCTTGGTATAGCGGTGAGAAGTGTGGAACCTGATCTTCTGACTTTGGCAGGCGGCCATGAACCGTACAGCACGCCCACTCCAGATCAGCATACTGCATCTTTCCCATGTGAAGGGAGGCCTCAATTCAACACTAAATCATGCACGTCAGATATGTCAATTACTAGTTACGAACATGGCAAAATATTGTGATAGTGCTTTTGAAATTCATACTGCACTGCAGGCTATTCTGCCCTTTTCCATCATACACATCAACTAGACGTAGCCTTAATACCTTATAGACATAATGTCCACATCAAACCCCCAGAAACCCAGAGTACAGACCCATGCATTCGCAGGCTATCAAGCGTACATCTCCTAACGTCGACCGTACGCATTATTCTGGTTCCCACGGTTGTTCCCTCGGCCATTCTGATAGCCTCCTCCGCGAGACTGACTATAATCATCTCGTCGTCCACCATTTCCATACCCTCCTTGCTGCCTGTTATCATAACCACCTTGATTGCGATTATCATAGCCTCTATCGTCTCGTCGTCCATCTTGACCTCCACGGTAACTACCGCCCTGGCCACCGCGCTGATCATAGCCACCACCGCGATTTCCGGTCCATCCATTATTCTGGCTGCCGCGATTTTGTGACTGATAGTTGCCGCCTCGGCCGTACTGAGGTGGAGGAGCAACTGGATGCCCGCCAGCGTTCATGGGTGGTGGTGGTGGCATGCCAGGGTTCCAGCCAGGAGGAGGTGGAGGAATTCCACCGGGGAAATTGGTGGGAAAGCCTGGAGGGGGGAAGTTGTTGGGATCAAAGTTAAGATGAGCAGCGAAAGGGTTACCACCTTGCTGTTGTTGACCTTGTTGACCGTATCCGCCGCCACGATTATTGCCACGATTATTGGACTTTCTGTCCCGGTCATAGTTGTTGTAGCCTCCACCGCCATGGAAGTTTCTATTGTCGGCGTTATATTGATCCAAAGGCGCACCTCCGAAGGATTGATACCCGCCTCTACCACCTCTGCCACCCCGACTTGCCCGATTACGCTGGAAATCAATGTCGTGAGAATCCAGTTTGCGTGCAGGCATGTTGAGGCCTCGAAGAAGTTGTGATTTGTGGACGTTGGTCGACTTGGGCATATCATAGTATACGCTGAAAAATGTTAGCTTTGTCTTAGAAACGGGAATAGTAATTTTACCTCATGGTATTGTCCACATCAAGGCCAGGGAGGAAACCTTCTTCCAAAGGAAACTCTAGCGGACCATTGGGAATGAATGAGTCCATCTTGGCGACATGTCCAGTGAGACCGTCTGATTTCGTCGTATCGAGAGGGACTATGGAGGAACTACTCTTCTTAGAGTAGAACTTGCTGACGGTTTCATCAAAAAGAGGATGGTGTTGTGAAAAGAGCATAATCTCGCGACCGGGCTCATTGCGATCCTTTTCGGCTTGAGTGAGAAGGGGATATCGTGGCGCCATGGCCTCCAATAAACGCTTTTCGTCGATGAATGGAAGTATAGCAACGCCTTGCCAGGCAAACTTCTTGCCATTCAGATCGATGTAGAAGTCTGTGGGGTAAAAGTCGATGATCGGACTGTCTTCATCCATCATCAAATCCCAGAAAGGCTCAGGAATAGCGAAGCGAGAATCAGCCGGAAACACTCCCATGAGTTGTTCATAAGGCTTGAAGGGTTTGGTTTCTACAAAGGTGGGTGTCCATTCTGCCATTTCAACAAAATCGGCGGCAAAAGGCGCATAGTGGTGAGGGTAAAACCATTGCCATGAGGGACAGCCTTGCATGTAATATTGCAGGACCCAGCAAACTCCCTCAACGTAGTCTTTAGCAACACTCTTTCGGAACTCCATGTCTTTTGGATCAGCACCGAATTTTTGTTGATAGTAGCGACTTTCATATCCATCTTCCCACAATCTAACGTTGTCGATTGGCATACCATCTTCATCGACAACCGGAACGTTATTACCCTTGGGAATGGGAGTGCTTCGGCCTGGGGTTGCGAGATCACTTTGTGAATCGTCCTCGTCCTGTTCCATGAGCTCTGCTTTGCGCTTGTTTGGTGCACTTTGAGGAGTATTGGGGACTTCTGCTGGCGTCTGGCTCTCGGAATTACTCTCAGCAGCTTGGGAGTTAGTGGAAGATTGGCGGCGTAAAAGCTGTTCCTTTATAATAGCGGCTGCGCTCTTGTTGGCGTCCACGGACTGGGCCTGAAATACCTCTTTGTTATAGATAACTTCCGTGGCAGTTTCTTCAAACTTCTGTTTCTTCTGACTGTTAGGGGTGTTCTGTTGACTTCGTCCTCCTCGGCTATAACGACTTTCACGCTGCTCGCGCATTTTCTGTTTCTGGTTACGCTTCACTTCAACCTCTCGCCGCTTTTGGAAAATGCTAGCCTCTCGTGTCGCTAACCCGCTCAGAATCAATTGGGCTTTTGCAAGATCTACAGTGCCATCTTTGGTCACGTAGCCGTCCATTATCGGCAAATTGTCTTTCCAGATGGTTACCAAGTTATCGATTCCTTCTTCTCTAATTTCAAGACTGGGAAGATGAGGGAGGAAGTCATTGCCGACGAAGAAGCAAAGGAAGACGTAATCATCGATAGCCCGTTCCAGGTCGAACTTGAAAGTCTGTTTTGGGGAGTTTAGGTCGATTTCCAGATACTCTCGAAGAACTGATAGGGACAGCCATATATACGGTTGTTTTCCCTTCTTCTCTTTTTCGTCGAACTCTCCTACTTTCACTTTGGCTTGGCCTTTGCATTCATAAGCTTTGTGCCCTGTTTGACCACATATGTTACATTTCATCTGATTTCCTTGCTGCCAGAATACATCTTCTCGGAGAATTTTGAAATGAGGCTCGTGAGTTGCAAGACCCAGCATAATTAAGTCTGCATCCAGACCGTAAATGACATGGCTGGTATTTGGATCATGATCTGGAGAACGTCGCTGCGATCGAATGAATTCCATCATCTTGTGCTCTCCTTCACCCGGGATAGATGCATCCGAAAGGATGACTTTGAGATTTTTCCAGCCTGGATCTTTATTGAGCTTGTAAGCAATCCAATATCGCAGACTTTCTGACAGATTGAACATGAAGGGAGTTCCGGGAGTGATCTGATTTGTGTCCCATTTTTCCTTCTTCACATTCGAATCCGCTTCAGCTTGTCCTGTCGATACGAGGAGCTTGTGGAACTCTTCGGTCTTCTCATTCTCCACTCTAGCTTCTTGTGCGGCTCGAAACCGTCGCGATCGCTGCTGATTCATTTTCGCTCGAGGAGCAACACCATCTGAGATAATTAGCATTCGACTTCAAAATGTGGGAGCTGTTGAGAACACATACCCCCCTGTGAGACTATGATGTGTAGTAGAATAATACTGGCACTGTCTTTGAGGGGAGCACATTGCCTTGCAACTGCTTATGCGAACATACCAACGGCCATGTAGAGAATTTTTCTTGGCCGAACCATGTTTATCAACCGATCGATATAACGAAAAATGGCGACCATCATTTCCTGTTCGGTGGTCGGAGCTGGCCCATCTTCAGGATGGGTACACGGATGAACAATATTGTTCATATCCAGATATAGATTATCTATCTCTTCGCCATTTGGATTTGGCTTCAAGATATCGATAGGAATTTCTTGCCCATCGATCTCCTCAACCTGTTCCTCGACGACATGAGTGGAGATCTTGGGGTATTTCGTGGACAGCCAGCGATAGAAGGATGGGATACCCATATTGGCGAGGGTCGGATTGTTTCGCGCAAAGTGTCGTCGTGCTGGTGATTACAATGTTGTTGCGCAAAGCGTGTCGCTAACGATGTTGAGATTCGGTTGTGCTCGGCGCACTTAGAGAACAAAGACGGCACCGCAGCGCATTTCTGGAGGTTGGTGGAGGAGGTTATTGACCGTGCGTTCCTTTAAGAGCTGGAGTGGGTAAGACAAAGACAAAGAAGAAGCGATGGGTGAGATTGTCTGATGAATGCATGCGCTGGTAAAGGCAGGAAAAACGTTCCACACTTTGATGCAGGAGCAATGGAGCATTGACCAGTTGGCCTACTGTTTGTATGTAGTCACGTGGCCGGGGTGATGCCTTCCTCCATAATCTAGCGCTAGTCTGAAGAAGCCTAGTTCAAACCTTAAAGAGCCGCTGGGTCGGAGTTTCCACATTTAGTTCTGGAACCCTTCAATCGGGCTAGATTGAAACTGTCATCACGTGTAAGATGATGGGCGTCCAGGTTTCATGTATCAAGCGTGCAAGGCACAAGGATCTTGGTCAACTCCCAGATGCGCATGAGAACTGCATCAACCTGCATCTCTCTGCCTTTTTCTACATCATCGTCGCCTCTCGCGTCACACGCGTTCTTCTTGTGAGCTCTTGAGCTTTTTTTGCTCTTCTCATCCTCTTGCTCTCTCCTCAACCCTCATAACCTACTCTTGCTTGCCACGCTTCTTCCTCCACTCTGGCCTCTTCAACCAGCATGATCGCACCCTTGTCCAATTTATCCCGTTGCCCGGCATAACAGTCCACATGGAGGTTGTTATTGATGAAGACTCGCCTTTGGCGCGCTCTTTACTTGAAGGTAAATTCCTATTCTATTCATCCATCATTCTGCGCAAGCAATGTCTCGGGCCTCCTCTTGCGTTCTCGACGTCATGGTCATGGCTTCAATTCGCCCTCGGGAATGGCTCTGTGAAACGAAACTAATCCGATCTTCAGGCAAAGGCTTGGGCCTTGACCAACTGCTCGACGAAACAAATACTTCTTCCGTCTCCGAATCCCCTCAACCGCAATTTGCGCCGCACCTCAACACTACGTCTACTCTTCAGGACAAGTTGCGAAAGCGATTAGGGCGGCCCTTGAGAATTGCCATACCACATAAAGGCCCAGTCGCTCGGATACATTTGGCTTGCACAGAGGCTGTGACTTCCAAGCTATCGCACAAAGAAAACGAAAAGTTCCTGGAACACTTTCGTTACACACTCATCGCCTCGAATCTTCTCAGCGAACAAACGGGACGCGCCCCTTTTCGACCTGCCTTCATACAAACGCCCAATGATACTCAAGGTTCGCATGAGTTGGAACTGCCAGGATGGACAATTGATGGCGCCATGTGCGCCGTAGGCATACCTGCAATATTCTCCGGATTGATGCGATGGACATTCACTACAGCCTCGATCGCAGTCATTCTAGGACGACTAATTGTCGTTGTGGTCTTTCTGATGCTTGCTGGGTCTGTTGTCGCTGCACAGTTGCGACGACAGAAACTCCAATCCTTACGACAAAAAACGGTGCGAAGTGCAAATATCTCTGCGGCGAATTTTCAAGCTCTGGATCAATCATCAAACGCAGCCCTTACTATGGTTCGAGAGGTAGAATTGATATCAAGAGGCTATCGGCTGAGCAGTATCAATCTTCCGCCGATCACCATGCTGGATGAAAACACAAACACCTCGCAGTCGCGAAGATGCACCCGAATACGACGATTATTATCCCGCCTCTACCTTGATACCATTCCAATCCTCATTGAACTTTGCAACAACTTACAAAGTTTTGTCCCTCAAGACGATTTGGAAAAGTACCTGGACATTCACGAAATAGCGGAACCTGACGTAAAAGAGGCGTTTTCGGGTGCGCTCATTTCCGAAATCGACGATCAGGAAAGTCTAAGTGCACTACGAGCAATGCAATGGCGCTTCAACACCCTGCGAAAAGTCTTTCTATGTCACCTCCTCGCTCTACCTGCCACTGGTTGTGGGGCTGATATCGTACCGTGGCAAAATGCAGAAGCGGGCATGGAATCCATTGCTTCAACCACTGGTGAATGGGCTGAAAAAATAAATGAGGTGTTGGGAGAAGACGAAATACCAACGTTAAATCCAACGACTCCTACCCATCGAAACTCTCCTGAACGCGAGCGATATCGTCAACAATTGCGCAAGACGAATGAGCTGTCGGCTGAATTACGTGCGATGCAAGCGAAATTGCATATACTTCGTGATGACGTGAGTAGAATTCTCGACGGCGAAGCCAATATCAATGCCATCACACCTCTATTCAACTCCCAAGCCGATGCAATCGGACAAGACATTCGCCTTTTACAGCAAACTTACGACTCCTGGCGTACCTCCCTTCTTTCTCCTGCAGACAAGTACGATCGGAGACGATCTAGAGCATCCTCCGAGTTAAGATCACCTGCTTCTCTCGGCGGTCTCACAGTAGTCGACGAAGGCATCGCCAACGGCCCATCCGACGCACTTCGGGCCCTCACCGGTGTATCTAGTGGATCCTCTGGAAGCCCCGTCAACAGCAACTCTGACGAAGAAGTCTTCGAAGCCATGGCCCTCCCCCGCATCCGCCGCTCCATGACGCGCGAAGAGAAAATCGCCAAATTACAAGACGAAGAAGCCCGACGCTCCATAGCCCGCGAACAACGCCAACAAACCTCCAACATGGTTCGCGAGCTCGAGACAGTCATAAACACCCGTTTCTCCAACCGCATGTCGACCGGCCGTATTCCCCATAATGGTCGCATCACCTCCCTCTAACACTACATCCTCAACACACCTCTCTTTGACGACACGACGTTTATTATCTCATGTTCGACGCTCGCATCAACCATTCTTAATGTACATATATGTCTTACGGCCAACAGCTTTTTTGCAAAATAGAGGATTGACATGACAGGTTGGATTACATACCCCCTAGTCGGCTAGGTGTTCAGGTTATATATGGGCCGTTGAATGTTTTAAAAGCGGAATATGTTAATGATTCATGGAACTTTTTTGGGATACGGCTTTTCTTGCGATGTATATATAGGTTTACCTCTGATGGATAGCATTTAATATACGCGATTTACGCTTACCAGGAAGAACATATTTTCCTATCGCACTTTTGATATGATAGCTTTCCCTAATGCCTTGTAGTTCTGTAGTTTGACAAGCAGTTTGGGGGCTGTAAAATAGGCGAAGCAAGAATTGGGCATTGAGGCTGTGCCCGGTGTCCATATCCAGCTTGGATTCTGAAAAACTTAACACAAGTATAAATGCTGCGAGTCTACACGCTATATCAATCTTTACTACAATCCCCATCCTTTCAGAAGAAGAAAACCACAAGGGAACCGTACAAACAATGGCCAGCGAAACCACCCAACCACCCGTCCCATTCGCAGTAATCCAACACTGGTCAATCTACGGCCAAAGAGGCGAATCATCCACATCAACACCACGCGCCACAAAACCAGACGGAGCGCTCGAAATGACTAAGCCAACATCTTCACCCTGGGACCTTGTCATTCCACAGTCTGAAATTGTCAAAGTCCTAAATGGGTTTGATAGTCAGCAAATGGAAGATAAATGGGATGTGTACACCACCGGTCCTGATGTCAAGGGCGTAGCTGTGGTGCATATGTTGAGGAGTTGGACGGGGTTCACGATGGGAGAGGTTAAGGTTCAGCTTCCGGTGGAGGATGATGGGAAGTTGTTGGATGGCGACGCGGTTTGCACGGAGATCGTCTGGGATGCGGGGAATGAGGCGTATACGGAGACGATGTGTAAGGATATGGCGAAGGGGGTGTGTGAGTGGGTGTTGGGTGTCAAGTTTGCTGGAGAGAGTGTTGATGGATGATGGAGGTGTTGAGAGTCGAAAGTTGTGGTTGCCGTAGAGGAGAGCAAATAAATGTATATGAGACAACGACTTGGAGTGTTAGGTTGGTTTGAATTGGCGCAAGCTGACCGAATATATCAGTATGTCGACTTTCCTCAAAGGTATCTCTACTTAGCCTTGAATTTGAATTGATAATGATATGAGTAAGGAAAGAAACTGCAGGTCGGCATAACCAGATATAAACATTTACTCGTACGTACCTATGGAGCAGGGCCTTAACCACAGCGTCCATGTTCAGGAATCAGATGTACTTAAACCTACCTTCATGCGGTCAACACACTCTTTCGGTTCAGTTGGACATATCGCTGGCAAAGCTAACCAATCTTGCTCTGGTTATTGTGTTAGCAGGCATGTAAAGCCACCTAAAGCTCAGCCTGATAACACAAGTACCTCCTGATTTAATAAGTAATATATGAGACTATTCTCGCGGTTTCATGCTCTCGTGCTCTTCCACGTCTCTCTCGAATTTCTACGACCAAGTTCTATCTGATCCAGATCATCGCCGGCTGATAAAAATCACACTGTGAGCAACGTTTCAAGTTCGAAGCCTGATAAACTTTCAAGACGCAGTGAGAATCATATCATCAGGCTGTACAGTTGCCCAATCAAGCCTTTGTTCAGCCTTGCTCCAAGATATTCCATTCCAGCCAAAATCACAAATCTCCAAGCCAACTAAGGATACAGCCAATATTGGAAATCAATACCGCGAGCTGTCGTTTTCGGTCCCTTGAATTTTCGGTTCTCAAGTTTTCGGTGGTCGAACAAAATACCTGTTAGTTCCGTCTATCAAAAAACATCAGTCACCCACATCCAAAGCATTCGCATCGATGGTAGAACTGGAGGAGAGCGCCCAGGCGCTTACTCGTGATGCACCTTGGGAGGCCGAGGGAACAACTAGTAATGTAACTCCAGATGGCTGGACAAAAGATGCTCAAGGGTGTTGGATTCCTCCTGAAAATTGGAAATACGATAAGCGCTTGAAACGATGGCAAAAAGCTTCCGACTGTAGATACTGGACCACGACCGGGAGATGCAACTACGGAAAAAGATGTCGCAATTTGCACGCACCCTCGAAGAAAGGCAGTCGAAAGAACAGCAAACAAAAGAAGGATACCAACGGTCTCACTTTTGGTGCTCAAGTCTCACCCGCTGTCCATGGTTGGGATTCTTGTTGGGAAGCCTCGCCCGTTGCCGATGGTTGGGATAGCTCGCCCGCTATCGATGATTGGGAAGCCTCACCAAACCCCGATCAAAAGGCAAAGAAGAAAAGCGACTTGTCGACATATAAGACCGCGGATGAAGTTCTCGAGGCTATTCTGGAAATACCAAACATGACTAAATTTGAGGAGACCTTCACCAACATTAAAAAATTCATCAACATTCTCCTGCTACAAGGTTTGAATTTCCAAAAACGTCGCTCAGATATGCATGCTCTTCTAGTATACGATTCGACAGAGCAAGCTCTCGAGTTTGCCAAACTGTACCACGAGCTACTCAAACTATGGGGGTTTTTGGACAAGGACAGCAAATTTCGAACACTGGACAAAAACTTCAATTGCTGCTTCACATTAGAAACCGCCAGGAACACTGATCCCTGGGGTTCGGGAGGACGTTGCACGTACGGTGCAACGCCAGCGGTCACTCCGGGACCTGGCATACTATTCCTAAAGAGCTCCAGCAAAGCATTATGCGCTTACGGCAAGGTTCGTCTACGAGAAGCTCTGAACACTGGCAATGATCAAATCGTTGTCTTTGGCTGTGCGCACGAATCGAGTCTTGACTCGCTTGGTCTCAGCGAGGACCAGTTCGGAATACGCATGAAGCCATACGAGGACGGGTCCAACGATATGATAAGCATTATCTTGGATCAGATCAAATTGACTCTGGCCAAGGATTACAAAAACCCATGGACAATTGAAGGTGGTGTAGATGGCGAGTATATCAGATTGGTTGCCGAACGAATTCTAAGATTGAAGGAGACAAACAACAGAAGCATGGATGAGAATGTGCGTTCAGCTCTGAAACCAGTGTTTGGCAGACAAATACAGCGTTTGTTGAAGCATGATGAGGGCGATGAATCTGTGCCAGATCCGCTTTATATCTCACGCGGGGACATTATCGGCTTCGAGCCGGACATCTCGAAGATCAAATCCAAGGCTTGGGATGAGCTTCAAGAAATGGTAGGCATGGAAGAAGTGAAGGCATCGCTGAAATCCTTCTGCAATGGTTTGCTTGTGAACTTTCATCGAGAGCTTCACGGAAAGAGACCGCTAAAGACTGGGCTTTCACGAGTATTTATTGGCCCACCAGGAACTGGTAAGTCCATCTTTTGCATCTCCCATGGGCCTCAAAGCTTCACTCTTTTCTGCCCATATGCTAATTACTGCGCAATGTCCAGGAAAAACAACGGTAGCCAAGATATATGGTCAAATTCTCAGTGACTTCAACATTCTGAGTTCCGGAGAAGTAGTTGTCAAAAATGCTAGTCACTTTATTGGACAGTATATCGGTCAGTCTGAGAAATTCACAAAAGAAATCATCGAAGAAGCTCGTGGCAAAGTGCTCCTTATCGATGAAGCATATATGCTCAACTCTTATCGTAGTTCTGCTGGCAATGGACCATGCCCATATCGCCAAGGCGTGCTGGATACCATCGTCGGCGAGGTACAGAATACTGCCGATGATAACATCTGCGTTATCATGTGTGGTTACAAGGAAGAGATGGAAAATATGCTTCAGGTCGCCAACCCGGGTTTGGCACGGCGCTTTCCTCTAGCTGATGCTTTCTATTTCAAAGAATTCGACGACTCACAATTGGAAATGGTGCTGGACCTCAAGATGAAGCAAGAAGAAACGGAGATGACTTCAGAGGCAAAACGAGTTGCAATGGAAAACCTACGACTTGCAAAGCTTCGACCAAATTTTGGCAACGGTGGAGAGGTTGTGAACATGATGGCACGAGCAATGGCAAACTATAGAACCCGATTCGGGGATCTCAAACCTGAAGAACGAACAGGAGATATTTGCTTCCTACCTGAAGACATCGATCCCAACCACACGAGAAGCGATGAAGCCGAGAGCAAAATGACCAAGATGTTTGAGGATTTTGTTGGACTTGATTCTGTCGTTGACAAATTACGATCACTCGCTCGTCAAGCTGCATCGCTACGAAAACGAAAATTCAAACCAGAATTATCCATGCCATTCCAATTTGTCTTCAAAGGACCACCCGGTTCCGGCAAGACTACAACGGCGCGAAAGCTTGGAAGCATCTATTACAACATGGGTCTTCTTCCAACGGAGGAAGTTCTAGAGGTTTCAACCTTGGACATGGTCGCCGACCACGTTGGAGGTACTCGGACAAAAACACGAAAACTGATGGAGCAAGCTGTTGGTAAAGTGCTATTCATTGATGAAGCCTATCGACTGTTCTCTTCCGATCAAGACTCGAAATTTTCTGGTGAAGCAAGAGACGAGTTGATCGACGCCATAACCAAACCGGAACTCAGAAACAAAAGTCTCATTATCCTCGCTGGCTATGACATGGAGATGGACAAGCTGCTCTCTTCAAATCCAGGATTTCGTGGTCGGTTTAGGACGCAGTTCAAGTTCCCAAGTCTTGATAGCGATGTCTCATATGAGCTATTGATCAAACGCCTCAAACAAAGCGTTGATATTGGCGCATTTGCAGACCAGGAGAAGACGACAATTCGCGAGCTTCTCGAAGCGCTTCAGAAAAGTGAGGGCTGGGCCAATGGAAGAGATATCGAGTCCATTTCTTATGAGATTGTTGGGCAGGTCTTCGAAAAAGATTGGGATGACGATGAGACGCCAACGGTGATCGCAAACGACGTGATGCGTGTTCTACGTAGTCGACTACCTCCTAATGTCTTAACATCCGGCCGGTCGGATATACCTGATGCAGAATTGTATGACTAGATCGGATCATTCTCTATAGACTCTGGTTCTGGCGCAATAACCTTGTCATGCGCTCAACCAGTGGACAAATTAACTGGCGTGCTCAAAATAACTTCAATGGCTCCCGCCAACGCTTCCAAATAGCAGATACTATAATTCCCATCATAATCGATCGATAGTGGTAGAACAAACGTAGTCCTTAGGAAATAAAACACTCGATAACAAAGCGTAGCAGATGGGAGCCATAGAGTAGAAGTCGATGGGGGCACGCCAGCTATTTTGTCCTTCAGTTAGCGCTCAGGTTGATTATCAGCTTCCTTAGCTGTATTGATCAATCAAGTTATTTTGCTGTCGTGTACGTTATGAATATTTTCTGATCAGCTCTTCTGTATTGCAAATCTTTAAAGCAGGTGGTTGTTTTGTACCAAGTGATGTAGATGCAGGACTAAATTGGACCAAGTTCCGAAACTCAATAACGGATATCGATATAGGCTGTTGTTAATCTATCGACATCACTATTTGATCAACCAATAATCTCAAAATCACATATTGGATAGGGCCGATTCGGATTCTGAGCCGGCAGTGCACTGTGCAATTCGCAACGTAATCTCAAGTAATTTCTGGATCCGCAAGATACAAAAGTAACTGCATCTCTGCCAAAGCGTGTCATTTGCGCTGCGACATTCGTTCTTTTTTCGGTTCAAGATGCGGTCTTTACTTGCTATTCTCTCAGTGACCTGGCTGGCAACAGCTCAGACACCCCCAGCAAAAAGCGATGGACAATATGCTGGTGGAATCTTTTCCATTCCTCTCTCAGATGTTCCTAAATATGCCGCGAAGACAAAGATGGGACGAGCAACGGAGGCTAAAAGTGGTGGAGCCAAGACTTCAGGCTCGGGTCCATATCCAGCCAAAGGAGCAATGGATACAAGCATTCCAAATCATACCGTTTACGCACCAATCGCTAAACCAAACATCACTATGCCGATAATAGTATGGGATAATGGAGGCTGTGGAACAGATCCAACCCAATTTGGAAACTTCTTGACTGAGGTTGCGAGTCACGGCTATGTCATTTCGGCCGTTGGAAAGGCGGGTGGACTGGGCAGACAAAGCAAAGTTCAAGACAACAGAGATTCAATCGAGTGGGCATTGAAGGGTTCAGCCGCCAAGTATGGTGAGGTTGATACTACTAAGCTCATTGCTGCCGGTCAGAGCTGTGGTGGTTTGTCTGGTAAGTTTCATGTCCTATAGACACTGCGATATAGACTAACATCTCAATAGCTTATAGTACTTCTTACCGTAAGGATCACGATTCTAATAGATCTCTACAATTTCTCACAAAGTATAGATGACCCCCGGGTTAAGTTGCTCATGCTGTTCAATGTTGGAATCTTCGATGATGCCAAGAGATATCTCATCAAGGAAATCAAGACACCAATCGGATATTTCCTTGGTGGTGTTACTGATTTCGGAGCTCCTGGAGTCAGTATATTTGTGCTAATTAGCTTTGGCTTCTAAACTGACATCTTGAAAAGGCAGAGAAAGACTATGTCGAACTCCCAGCAGGCGTTCCAGCATGGAAGGGCAACCTCGATACAGGCCATGGCGGCACTTACAGCGCTACAAACGGTGGAAAGATGGGCATTGCTGCAGTTGACTTCCTACAATGGCAAATGCGAGGCGATGCCAACTCCAAAGCAAAGATGCTGGACCCAAAGACAGCTGGCAGTCTCGTCTCTCAGAACTGGAAAGTTGAGTTCAAGAACTGGACATAGAAGTTTCCTAGATGCTGTTTTTACACCACAATTAGACAGTAATGAAGTAATTCATTCTCTATTCCTTTGATGAGATGGATTTCTCGTTTTCAAGAACTTGATGTCTTCTACTCTCTCATCTTCCTAGATTTCTCACTTAAGGTCTATCGTTCCTGCCAATGGGGAGCGTGAGTTTCTCAGATAGGAAAGTGCAGTGCAGGAATTCACTGATTCAAGGCAGGAGCACTTCGCGGCCCCAAATCGCACCCACAACAATAAATCCAAACCTCGCACCGGATTTCCACAATTTCATCTTTAGGCGCTGCCTGTAGTCTTGACTCTCGACTTTGAAGAGGCTTCCACGATGTCGGATTTCGGTGACAAGATGGAGTCAAGGTAACGTTTCTCCAACCTACCAAAGACCCGGCCCACTCCCTAACGCATCATCGCGCAAGCCGTATTCTTCGCCGTAGATGCTAACCTCACCAGCTCGCCACCTCGACTACAGCAGATAAATGAGCAGCAAAGTAATCGATTTCCACTCCATCTCGATCAATGGCCACAATCAAACCCGAGCGCTTCTCCATCGAATTTGCCAAATCAGGCTCTCAATCCTACTGACCGCGACATGCATCCCGACATGTGGCTCGATAACTCTGTAGTTTCATCCTCCGTAGTCACTCCCAGTGAATCGGAAAGCGGGGCCAGCACCAATAGCTGGGTTGATGGCAGCGACGTTGAATCCACGGAGTCCGACTCCAAGGGTGCTGAAGATATGGACACTCCCAATCTTCCAATCCTCTCCGTCGATGAAAAGAAGACCTATCAGCGCATGGAGAGCTCAAAACTTGCCCCAATCCGAGATGAAGTAGACGGAGTTTATCGATGTCATCGATGCGCCTTTGAGGTGGACCATGGAGAATGTACGGGCTGTCTGACCCATTATGAAGGATATATTATTGATGAAGGCTATCCTCTTCGAGAGGTTGATAGTGAGAGGTTGTTGGAGCACCATCATGAATTCAACAACGAGGATGTGGACAGTCACATTACGCACAAGGGAAAAAGCAGAGTTACTCCCAATCAGAGAGACTTGGAAGCACACAGTCTGGACGTCGAGAGGCCCATTTCAAAGGATCTGTATATTGACGACACCGAAGTCCCAAATCAACGAGACATCGAGTCCAGCTCAAGCGTACTCGACACCTGGCTTCGCCGTCTAAAGCCACGACTGAAGCGCCTCAGCCAGAATACTTTGTCCCAAGCCAACAACTTCCTGACCTCCACGTCTGAAAAAGATAATCTGGAGCTTACAAGAGAAACATACAAAACTGACAAGAAAGCCATCACTGGCTTACGACTTGAACGTTGGGGTCACGAACTTTTCAAGATCCAGATGAAGCAACAATATGAGGAGATGCGAGAAACCATTGAAACTCTGAAAAGGGAAATCCGAGGCTTGAAAGGAGAGTTGTAACTTCAGAGGGTAAATCAGAGCATCCAGTGATGCTCCGGAGGCAGGACCGAGATATGGGATCTAATGTGCTACGATCATGCCTTGACAGCATTGTGTACATATTATCTGTATGGTAGATTCCATGATTGGAAACCATTGTAGCTGTATTGGGTGGTCTCATACAATTGTCAGCCATTCCTTCTTTCTGTATTAAGGATTCTTCTAACCTCGATCTCTACGGTATCTGTGAGTCCTGAAAGTTAACTTTGTCCTGTGACTTCTATTTCAGCAAATAAAAATTCGTTGGGACAAAATAATTGGCGTGCCCCCATCAACTTCAAATGACTCCCATGAACGCTACTAAACCGAAGATGCTATATTTTCCATCGCGTTTGATGAACGGTGCTAGTATTAACGCCCTTTATGGGAAAGTAAGCACTCGATAGCAAAGCGTGTCATGTGGGAGTCATCAAACTCGATGGGAGCACGCCAATTATTTTGTTCACTGATTGAGCCTCACTCCTGTCCGCTCAAAAGCTGACATGAAAGCCCACTAGTCCCGTTCAATACCGACTTTGAGCTGGACTTTCACTTAATATGTAGAATGAGGAGCATAAAAAGCCCCCTCGTAAGTCGAATCTCCATCACCACGACATCATCATCTCTTCCAAGGCACATTTGACTCCCTCGACGCCGTTGGGATCATCCTACAAAAGCCTGCTCAGACAGCTAGATTGATCAAGCGAACGCCAGGTATGATTTCCAAGGACTCAACTAAACCAGTCTCCCTCAACATTCTTGCCATATAGTAACCAATTTAGCTGCAGGCCATAACCTTGGTACTTTAAGCAAAGAACCACCATCAGAAATCCTTGCAAGCTCCGACATGTCCGAGACAGAAGAGGAAGCAGTCGATCACTGCTGGAAATGTGACTGGGAGATTGCCGATGGCGAATGTTCGAATGCCTTATGCCCCGAGACAACTGGTCTGAAACCGGACTCGGATGACGACAGCGACTCTTCTTCAAACACTGAACATGATGATGACGATGTAAGCGATGACGATGACAGCGATGGCAGTGACGAGGACAACAGCGAGGATAACAGCGAGGACGACGGCGACGAGGACGACGACGACAATGCTGAAGAGGCCGATTCTCAAGAATCCAGCTCTACCTTAGCCAGCAAATTGTTGGCTTCCAACCTGCGTGAGAAGGGACTTCGCCTGAAGATCAAAATCTTGCGGCGTCGATTGCGTTTGAACAAATTAGCGAAGACGCGCGCGCTCAAGAAGCAGCAAATCAAAGATCTCGAAGAACAGCTTGTTGCCAACAAGGCATTGCAAGAAGCTAAATATGAGGACGAATGATGGGGACGGTTCGATTCACAAAGGGGATACAATCATGAGAGTTTGGGTTTTGTTTGATTTGCATACAAAGTCCCTGCAGTGACGGAATGAATGGGCAATTTCAGGACATGCAGTCGACAAACGATGTCGAGTAGAAATCACTGGTGGCGATCTACGCTCACAAGAAGCAGGTCTGGAAAAGTTTTTGACAATGAAAAGGTCTTGTTTAATGTCAAATGCTTCAGTGACTGTGCGAATCGTGATTCAGCTTCTGCATTTAGTAGGAGATACTCAACGGCATGGCAAAATAAATGGCGTACTTCCATTGACTCTAACGGTACCCAGACGCTACGGTCTGTTATCGAGTGCTTTATTTGCCATAGAGGGCGTTCGAATTTGGAATGTTTATCAGATACAATGGCAATTAAAGCACCTTTTGGTTAGCAGCGCTGGTGGTAGCCATCAGAGTTGATGGGAGTACGCCATTTATTTTGCCATGCCGTTTTGATACTCAAGCAAAAGCTAGAAATAAGGTGCCGGGAATAGCAATGGCTGTTGATGGGAGAATGCTATTAATTATTCAGTTCAACACAAGTCACAAGTCACAAGTCACAAGTCACAAGTCACAAGTCACAATAGCACAGAACGAAGCAATTTTTTAAAAAGTGTAGGTTAATTGACAGCTGCCTACCAGCCGTAGTGTTTCCCACCCACCACCCACTACAAAGGCACACGATACCTCAGCCATTATTGATTCCGCATCCCATCCCTCCGCCCGCCGAGAATAGCCTGTGGGTGATAAAATCCCAAATTGAATCGTGTCAGCTAGATGGATCACGAACGTTTCTCGACCCTCTCTCGAGGCCACCACCTACAGGTTTTTGTCATGGAGTTCCAGGTCTTCTCAGAACACCAACCCGTAGTAGGCTTTGATGGTTTTTGCGGACCAGCTTTATTGATCGTGACATCAACTGGGAGCTGCATTTGTAAGAAGTCCTGTACGACTGTACAGAGACTAGATATCGGTGGGCGATGTCCACAGCGATATATTTTCCTTCCTCGACTATGAGTAAAACTCAGAAAAGTAGAGAAAGATTGTTTAGTTTTGCTTGACACGCGATTGAGATCCAATCCAGGTGTGGTCGCCATCAGTATTTAGCTGGCTGAAGAAGAACTCGTGCGATTCTTGAAAGTGATGAGCCAGGTCAACTCAGCAAAGCCATGTCACGATTCTTTTGAACAGCTCGCGAGGGTTGGAAGCTTTAGTCTAGGCGAGTTTTGACATGCTCAATTAGGACCTCCTCGAAGTTGGCTTTTCAAGAAACAGAGCCAAGAACGTAAGAAACAAGGCATTGCTGGAAAATCTGGCCGTTATCGCATAGCTCTGAGCACCAATGCTTGCATATGATCGAATTGGTGAAGTTCGATTGGATGGTATATTGAGCGGAGTGACCGCCGGGAATGAAATTCTTGATTTGTGTAGTTTTTGATTTGATCAATTGACCACGTCGTGGCAAACCGGCTAAAGGGCAAGGACGACAGCCAGAAGCTGCGTTGGTCGACAGGGAAGTCAACTAGAGAGGTTGAGAGGGGGGTTTGTTCTGGTTCAAGGCTCTTCGCTCAGTGCTGTGGGTTAAGTTGACAATTCTGCAAGTGCTACTTTTGCAGCCCATTTCGTCGTGACAAACCTGTCAATTCGGAATGAAAGAAGGCATCATCTTTGGCTCCTACAAAAGACAGCGATACAACCACCCGTAGAGAAAGAGGAAGAACAAGGGAAGGTGAAGGTAATCAAATGCCAGCAAAATCGGGATTTGACCTCCACCGCGAGAACAAGACTGCGAAGAATGACCTGATTATCTTCTAGTGCGCTAGCAAGTTCGCATTTACTTCAACGAACAACACACTCGAAAGCGTAGTTGTGGTAAATGGAGGCATCTTTGACGTAGAAGTATGATAGAAACCAGGTAACTGGAGAACTCTGTTGCCGTACTAGTGGGCGCAATTAGGCGAAGGACAGAGTCGCCGCAGCTGACAACGTGGAGATGAAAAGACAATTGGCTTAGACTTGAAGTGGGAAGGCGAGAAAATGAATTTGAGTGTGAAATTCTAGAATAGTCAACGTCAGCAAAATAATCGGGAAAAGTTCGAGGCAACCTACAGGGAATGTAGTCGTGAGACTGAAGGCGTGCATTGATTGCATATGCTACAAGGCTCGCACAGCCTGTAGAGAATGGTTTATTGTATGAAAGTGCTGCGAGGCAGGAGACAACACGAGTCGCTACTGAACAGTCGACTTGATCGGGGTTCGAAGCGCGAGCTTCTGGAGTGGTTCGCGAAAACCTGGTTTCATAATTCATTGGGGGGTGGTGCCCGTTTATCGGTTATGGCATAGGATACGACGCACGGCACTGCGCCGCATGGAATGGTCTTTTGTCTGGAGAAATCGCTGTAAGTAGCAAGACAGCTGGAGTCGCAAGAATCAAGACGACTTCGATATGGTAAAACTCTTTGAACGGAGAGTTCTTGATGGATGGTGGAAGGAATCTAGAATGAGGGAAGTTTAAAGCTGATGAGGTGTTAGTTCAGAGAAAACTGATACGTACATTGCAAGAAATGAGGCTTGATAGGCTTACTTTAATCTGAGCTGACATCTTCTCGGCAGTCCTTTTGCGTCCTATTATGTTGCATAGGCTACGAGTGGCGGAACGACGCCATATACTTTCGTAGGGGTGGTATGTTGACTGAAGTGTGACTGCGAGGAAGAAAACAGTCAACAGTCGACAAGAAATCGTCGACTGGGAAGGGTTTGGAAGCGCGAACTTCCATGTTTGGTGGGCCGTTACTATTGCTAATAAAGACGTTTGTTTTCAAGGGGGGGCATGCCTAATCTCGATATGCACAGGATACGGTGTTCGGCACAACACCGCATGGAATGGTATATTGTCTGGAGTGGGAACCGTAAAGAGCAAGACGGTTGAGCATCAACACGCTGCGAGGAAGACATCGGCGTAGAGCTGGAGAGAGAACGAAGAAAGGTATTTGGCTATGAGAGGTTAGCAGATTGCCGAAACATCCATGATTAACTTGGAAAATGGACCTGATGGTGTTTTTGAATTGATCTCACGACCAGGGAAAGTGCTTTCTTGCATGGGCTACATATGGCAGCACGAAGCCATTGTAGAGATGGTATATTGAGAGGAACTGTCAGAGGAAAAGCTGACAGGCCTCCGCCGCGAGTGAAGAATGTCGGCGAAGTGGAGGGAAGAAGAGAAGGAGGATATTCGAGGAACGAGAGATTTTATAGCGAACCAGTGTGGGTGCCAAGCCTCTAGCTTGTCATTCTTTGAGATTCCATCAAGTGATTCTGGAAGCTGCGAGTGATGTTACCTACGGTAGTCTGGTTTCTGTAGGAAAGGCAAGAGCGCTGGGTTGTGATGGCGGTCGGCAGTCGCAACCGACTGGCAAGCTCCCACCAGCGACGGGTGGCTCCCATGCAGTTAGATTTCCCTCTCCACATACAGAAGAGGATCTAGAGTATTGAATGCGTTGAAAGTAGAACGGAACGGATGCTCTCTTTACAGTGTGGTAAACATCACGCTCGATGAGAACATCCCATTTATTTTGTTTATGGGTTGTCAACGGCATAGCAAAATAAATGACAGCTACAGCCTCGTAGAGGTTATCATAAGGCTGAGCTAGGCCAAAGGTAGCTACCGTAAGCTCGGGCCGCCCCTCTTTTCCTCTCATCATATTACGAGTGATTATGCACATTACGCGACCACCTCAACTTCAGCAATACTGCACAATTATCCGATCAATACATTTTGCCTACATCGCCCTTGATATGCACCATAACGATGTCAAATCATACCTTTTATGCTCGTCCTTCTGTGACTTGGTCATGGCCCCCGCCGATACTACCCCCTATTAGTACTCCGAAATATCCCAAACCTCCAGCTCCTCTCATGACAGAGAAACGCGCCGCTCCATATATTGACATGCAACCAACGCTTCATGTGGCAAATCCAGAGCTAGACAATGCTGAAAAAGAGAAATGCCTGATTGCTCCTCGAGCCGCCAACCGGCTTACAGAGTTCCAATACGGTCGTATATATGCCTATCTGGAGCTTGGATTTGATCACCCAGAAATAGCCCAAAGAGTGAAAGTCGGCAAAGAAACAGTAGCAGGAATGGCCAGGAATCTCAGGCGGCACAGCTCCGTACATCCACCATCAAAAGGTCGTCGGGGCCCAAAGTTCAAGATGACTACAGAGGATGAGGATGCGCTGTGGGAACATATGCTGGAAAATGGATGGATGCAATTGTCTGCGATGGCACGCTGGCTTTTGGAGGAGAGGGGCGTCAAGATTAATCTTTCAACAATGTCAAGACTGCTTCAAAGACGAAAATGGGATGATAGGCAATTGGAGCTGCAGCGATCAGGAAATGCAAGTACTCCCACCGGAGTCAAAAAATGGAAATCAAGGATTCGGTTTCCAGAAGCAGTAATTGTCAAGAGACGCAAGAAGGTTCCAAGGAAACCACAAAAGCAGCAGACAATGACTCAGGCGACAAGCAACCAGCTGCCGATAAACCGGCAGTCGATAAATCAGCAGTCGATAAATCAGCAGTCGATAAATCAGCAGTCGATAAATCAGCAGTCGATAAATCAGCAGTCGAT